>LOJH01000811.1:45367-55553 GCA_001685095.1 Ellobius talpinus
GTGTGTGTGTGTGTGTGTGTGTGTGTGTGTGTGTGTGTGTGTATAAGCCAGAGGAGAAACTCCAGTGTTCTCCAGTCCTCAGCCACCTTTCTTTTGAGACAGGGTCTCTCACTGGCCTGGAACTCATTGATTAGGCTAGGTCGGCTAGCTGGCTGGCCAACGAGTCCCAGTGTCTAAGACCATGCACCACCATGCTCTGCTGTTTTATGTGAGTTCTAGGACTTGAACTCAGGTCCTCACGTTCACAAGGCAACTTTACCAACTGAGCCATCTTCTCCAGTCCTCTGGGTTTACTGAGACGAGGTCTTGCTATGGAGCCCAAGTTGGCCTCAAACTCGTGATCCTCATGCCTCAGCTTCTTGAGGAGCAGGGATAACAGGTGTGTGCCTCTGTAATGAGCATTTTTAAGTGCTTGCTGCCTTCCCAGAGCAGGCTCCCATTCTTCTCAAGGCCATCCTGGCATCCAGAAAGTGGTTCTCCCTGTCTGAAAATGAAGACTCGGACCCAGGGAATGGCAGTGACATGTACAAAGTCACTGAGTTGGGAGCAGAGCTGAAGCCCAAGAGAGTCCGAAGACCAAGGCAGATCCCCAGCACCCCTGCTTTGAGAGTCATCCACTGTATCCCACATGCAGTCAGATGGCGATCCCACCTCACCCATTTTCATCAGTGTGTTTGGAAAAGAGGAGCTGGACCACGGTTGACCAGTTGGCCCAGTGATGGGTTTTGCAGACACTTGATTAGACACATGTTCATTTATATTTTATAGTTTTCTTTTGGCATTTTGTAACTAATCTTTGTTTTTGCTTCTCTTTACATCTTGATGTTTTCTGTGGGCCCTTAACAGCTCCCTGAGGGTTGGTCATAGGTTCTGAGCCCTGAAGTGATGGTGCCAAGTATCCTAATATCTTGGATGGACCCTGGGCTGTGGTGGATCAGTTGTCAGAGAGGCCAGTCTGCCACCCTGAGAGTCTACATTCTCACCAGTGAAGGCTCTATCCTAGGAGAGGGTCCTTCAGGACCTAGCTCTGGCTCTGGAGGCTCGGCACAGAGAGTCCTCGGGTGCCCAGCAGATAATGGGGGAGGACTGTGACATTGTGAGAGGAAACTATAAATGACTAGAGTTTTCCAAAGGCTGGGGAAGGTGGGGAAGAGAGAGCTTGACCATCAGGATTCATGGCTAACAGCTGTGCACCAAATCAATAATGCCAAGTAGTACCTGTGTCTACTATACTACCGGATGTAGGCACTGTACCCCATCGTCTCATTTAATCTTTGAGCCATTCTAGGACACAGACAGGGAAGATGTGTGGAATACTGACCCAGTGCAGTGTGGAAACACCAATCAGAACATCAGCTGCAGGTACTGAAGCAGGTTCTCGAGGTCCCTGACGATTTGACCTTCAGTTTGGGCATCATAAAGGAAGGGAGGTAGTGGATGGTGGCCCAGAGGAAGGAGCAGGGAAGAGCATTTGCTGGGTTGGTGATTTACTGACCAGCATGGAAGTCTTGTAAGGTTTGTTTCATTTTCATTTCTTTGAGGCAGGGTCTCACCATGTGTCCTGGCTGGCCTAAGGACTCACTAGTAGGCCAGGCTGGTCTCGATCTTACAGAGACCCACCTGCCTCTGCTTCCTGAATGCTGGGATTAAAGCTATGTGTCACCACGCACTGTACTCTTGCAGGGTTTTGACAAACCTTAGCTAGCGTCAGTTCAGGCTCTGTACCTCCATCTTACACCAAGGAAACTGAGGTTCAGAGAACTCTACCACCTGTAATCCAGAAATGCTCCCTAAGATCAGGCCTGTGCTGGGCTCACTCCTGTGCTCATTCATCACTAGGCCATTAAGGTTTAGCATTGCTATCCCCAATTTAGACAGGGCCTGTGTGTGGCAGCCCCCAGACCCAAAGGACTGGTACAGTGTTGGCAGCGGGAAGGAAAGGGTTAACTGGGTCACAGCCCAGGACGCCATGACCTCTTTCACAAGCCTGACAAAGACTGGCACTTGCCCTGGCTTTTCATCTCCATGGGCTCCAGGTGAGAGGAGCTGGAGCCAGGCCTGCCAGGACCCTAGCCACGTGGCTTCTCTTTGATTCCTGTGGAGTCTGCCTGCTCTGAGCCTGGAATCAAAGGCAGGCAACAGCCGCCAGTGCCCCCAGCATCCCTAGGATGGCAGCCTCCTGTTGCCCCTTCCACCTGCCTGGCCTGAAACTCTGCCTGGGGGAAGGCCCTTCCTGCCAGACTCTCGGAGACAGAGCAAGGCCATAGAGAGTCTGGGGCAAGCTGGGGCTATAGGAAGAAAAGGGACAGTGATATGACAGAGGGTGTCAGGGACTCAACCCCAAGTGGTTTATGGGGAAGTAGTTCTAGAAGAGGGTGGCAGGGAGCACGAAGGTCCAGGGAAAACACAACCATGACTTTTCCCTGTGGTACTGATAACCCCCCGGGGTTCAGGTCTCAAGGTGAGAGCCTGTGGGGGGCCAGAGAGAAAAAACATGGAATATAAATGGAATTAGTCAGGAGGCAGTGACAGGCCCATTCTGAAGCAAGATGAATGGGTTTCAGTTGGCGAAAATGATTCTAATTTATAATCTGCTTCTCGCTGCCGCTCGCCAATTAATTCTCTATAGATACATAAATAGGCCGCGTGTTTGCTTTGCTTCAAACGTAATAAACATTACACTCTGTCCCCTTCTTTTGTGCCGGTTCCTGTCACGGCTTTAGTCCCCACAGCTAATTCCTCACACCTGTCTTCGCTGCTCAGGGGAGCGGGGCTGAGTGGGGAGGAAGTGCTGGGCTCCAGGAAACTCCTGGCACCAGGAGATAAATTGCGGATCCAAAGCTGCAGGCCCCCGCAGCGCAGGCTAGGAGGGGAGGGGGAGGGAAGGCGGTGTGTGGAAGCCCCCCTTTCCAGACTCCTATGTCATCAACATTGGGACCAGCTTTCTGTGGAGAGAAAGATGAAGGGAGGGGACACAGGAGCAACCACCTGACTCTCCAACCCTCCTAGCACCCACAGACCCACTGAGTGCCACACTCATCAGGCTGCCCCTGCTTCTCCCTCTTTCCTCTGCCTAGAAGGCTCTTTCTCACCAATACCACTACCTCCTTTGTATCTCTCTGCCTGGATCGTCTTCTAGGGGAGCTATTTGCCTGCTCCTCCTTCCTAAAACTGACAGCCCTCCGCAGTTCTCCCGGGGCCCTTTTCCTGCCTTAGATTTCTCTGACATGCTATTTATTTTACTAATTTATCTTGCTCACTGGCTTCCCTACTGGAAAGGAAGTCCTCGATGTCTGACACGTAGATGATCAGTAAGTGTTAGTTGAGTGAAGGAATGAATGAATGAGCTAAAGAGATGGAGATGAGGTGGGCGGGAAGGGCAGAAGATGTGGCCCAGAGATCAAAATGACACCCACCTGAGCTCAAGCTGCTGTCTCATCTGGACGGAAGAGGAAGGCGAAAACCAAGGCATGGGTACTGGTGACTGGTGGCTGGTGGCTGGGGACTTGTCCGGGGTAACACAGTGAGTTAGAGGTAGAGACAGGACCAAGATCCCAGACCTGGCTCTTCTCTGAGGCAGCTTCTGAACAGGAACCTGCAGCCCACAGCGCCTCCACCAGTAGGGAACTCAGAAAGAGAGGGGTGTGACTCACCTAAGGTCATACAGCCACCTGCCCCATGAAAGAAGGAAACAGTGGCTCTGCTAGGCAGTGCTGGAGATGAGGCTACAAGAGTGGGTGGGACAAGAGAGAGCCCTGTTCTCAAACCGCTCCCACTCTAGAGAGACACAAACCTGATGAGCCAAAAGTGAAAAGGAAGCATCGCAGTGAGGAGAGCACCTGAGATTGATAAACAGGGCTGAAAGAATACGCAGTGGGGGAGGGGCGGGTGGAAGAGGGATGGACCTCTCTACCAAGGTACCATTGAGCAGAAACACCGACAGCAGGTCTATGAGTTCAGAGCAGCGCTGGGTGTCCATTCTCATTGGTCCACTCCTGAGTGCTTACTGATGCGTTTGGACTATGGTCCCTCATGGTGAGCATCCCAGACAGGGAGGATGAGTGTAGGGCAAGCAAGGAGTCCTGAGTGGGCAGCCATTGAGCAAGGAGGGAGGTCAGGGATTGAAGGCAGGAATGACAATCTCTCTAGCAGGTCCACAGGGGCAGGGCCTGGAGTGGGCGCTGGGAAGTCCAGGCTGACCAGTTGGTTCTGGAGCAGCCTGAGGGCAAGGCTTGGATAAACACACCCAATGGGCTACTTCCAAGGGCTTGCAAAACTAGCTTGTAAAACTTCCAGCGTGTGTGTGTGTGTGTGTGTGTGTGTGTGTGTGTGTAACAGTTGATTTGGATAAACAGGTACAAACCAGCTATTTCAGGCCTGAAGTAGAATTCATGTAGAAATGGCGTGGGAAATTACACAGGGGCAAAGCCCCCTGAGTGCTAATGACTGGGAAGGCAGAGCTCATCATGCAATGATCAGTCACCCGCTTTGTCTCCTGCAACGCCCCTTCTGTTTCACAAGGTAGAAAATCAAGGCTAAGAGCAAGCCAGAGACCCGCCCAAAGCACAGTGCCCTGGGACCAGTGTGTTGGGACCATAGCCAGGACTGGGAGGAAATCGCTTCTCAGCAAGCCAGGGACCTGCCCAAAGCAGAGTGAGCTGGGACCATAGCCAGGACTGGGGGTGGAGGGACACTTCTCAGCATCCCCACTTCCTCTCTCTGCTTCCAACCACCTGTTCTCAAGTAGCTGTGATCGCAGATCACCGGTGATGGCTGTATGCTGTTTGACCATTGAGGATTCTGATATTCATTTCACGGTCCACAAAGGAGGCAGCCGGAGCCAGGTGTTCCAGGCTGATGAAGTGCGGAGGCAAACAAGCTCCTTGCCATCCACTGGAATTGGGTTTTGAGAGATAAACAGGAGTTTTCCAGTAAGTCTGAGTCCCAACAGAGTTCCAAGTGGTAAGAACACTGTAAAAGATCAGAGTTAGGATAAAACCCTGAAATAGCTTGGCGTTTCCAGGATGGGAGATGCAGGAAGGAAGCCAGTAGCAACTCAGGCAGCTGGAGAAGTGGTGCCCTGCTCCTCCCCGAGTGCTGAATCGGGAATGGTGGGCTTTCGGGTAACTGCAAAGAGCTATTTTTAGATGGGTGTTCCGGCTTATCAGAGCAGGTGAGGGAGGGAGGGAGGCACTACACCCTTCACACACGAGGACCAGCAGCATGGGGATCTGTGGCATCCTGGCCCAGCCTTCCTACGGTTTAGTGGGTCACCAGTCCCATGGTGGTGTCTCCCTACTATCCCCTCACTGATCCACACCCCTTCGGTATCTGCTCTTTTTCCAGGCCAGGAATAGAACCTCATGTCTGACAATCCTCAGTGGTGTTTAAATTTAATGGGCCTTCCTGGTTTTTTTTTTCTTTCTCCTTCCTGCTCAGCACCTGGGCTGGGCGCTCTGCAGCAGCCCTGGGGAGAGGCAGGTGAATAATTCAGGGAGAGAGGAGTGTTTGAAGTGTGTGTTTTTGGGGAGTGTGGGTGTCAGGGATGTCTCACCCTGCAACCACAGGGAAGGAGGGGGTCAAGAGGGACGCTCCAGGTGCCAGGGCCCTGTTCCAGGCTGCTGGATCTTTAGGGAAGATCAGAAAAGCCCTGGGGACCCTTTCTCTCATCTCCACACAGCCACCTGCAGTGTCAGCCTCAGGGCTGAAGGCAGTGAAGAGAGGAGGCAGGAGGGGCACTTTCCCCAGTGGGACTCCTGACTTTGGATCTGGGGCCAGAGGGAACAAGAAAAGGGACGTAGCAAAACATGCAAGATTGGCAGCGGGGGTCGGGGGTGGGGGCGTGGACAGAAGGCTGGAGCCTAGCTCCAGGCAGAAGCTGAGAGAGCCGGCCAAATGGGTTAGAACAGTCTCTGGACAGCGCCCAGGCAGGTGGGTTGCCGCCTGTCACCATGTCTGCTGTCCAGGGTGCTGCCGGCTCTTAGGCCAGATGGGAGTTATGGATTTGGGCAAAAATCCCATTCTAGAACTCCCCAGGGCAGGGTCCAGGCTCCTCTCCAAGCCTCATTCCACTGCTCCTCATGCCTGCCCCTCACACACCTGCAAACGAAGCACCTTTCAATTGTCTAACCTTGATGCATTCCAACATTTTTATCCATCTATTCGCAAGCGTTTATTGGACCTCTGCTATGATCCCCTCCACAGGACATAGCAGGGAAGCAAACAGATAACCCGGCCAGCTAGAGTGCAAGTCTCAACCCTGTGCCCACAAACCCCAGGATAAAGGAAAAGGAGAGAGGGAGTGGGACTTTAACCCCTCATCCTCCCTTAGGTCAGCTCCTTCTCTAACTCTTGGTTTTCCCTTCTTCAGGATGGGGGCCCACCATCCTATCCAACAGATCCATTTCTCGTTGACTACCACAAACACCTATTCTAAGTGTCATGCCGTGGGTTAGTTCATCTAACCTTCACCCCAGGCTTCCGACACAGACGTTGCTAGAATCATCTTTGCTTTCCCTCTGAGGAACAGGAGTAAAGCTACTTGCTCAGGGTGACAGGACTGAGAAGTGGCAGTGGTAGGGTCTGCATTCATACATTCTGGCTTTGGGTTGGTGAGTTTGAACAGGATGAGTTGTTGGGGGTAACAAACCCATCCAACTCTGCTCCCCAGAGCTCCCAAATGCCAGCTGCCAGCCTAATCTTGCCGTGGTCCAGCTGGCAGCCCTAAGGTCTTCTCTTCCTCCACCATGCCTGCCCCTGCCCCACCCTGTGCTGAGCTCAGCTTTGAAGAGGTACAGGGCACTAGAGCTATGATGGGGGGCCTCCACCCTGTCTGGGTCAAGAATCCCCTCCCAGGAGTCACTGGGGTGTGCCCCAATAGTTCCTCCACCCGCCTTGTGGGCTGGCGGTCCCATCCTAGCATTGACATTTCTTTGGTTGTTCATGTCACGGCCTTCAGTCTGCGCAGTTTTACAAATGTGCTGGCGAGATGAAAGGCACCGGGAACAGCGACTGCAGAGCAAGTTCGGAAGAGCTTTTAACTTCCAGCTCCCAGGGACAGAGAGGGAGGGGGAGAAGGAGTGAAGGGGGAGTGCAGGAGGGAGGAGAGGAGGGATGGGAAGCATGGAAGGGAGAGGAGGAAAGAAATGAAGAAGGAGGGAAGATGGGAAGGGGCCAGGGTGAGGTCAGAGAGTCCAGTGACATGGGAGGGGGGACCATGGAGACCTGAGAGCAGGGGGCTGATGGCAGAGACAGAAAGACACACACACACACACACACACACACACACCACATGGACAGAGAGAGAGAGAGAGAGAGAGAGAGAGAGAGAGAGAACACTAAGGAGAAGCAGACAGCCAAAGACAGCGACAGGGTGGGGGGACGTGGGGACAGGTAGAGAGGACAAGTGAGGACACACATTCAGGAAGCATCAGAGAAACACTGCTGGAGAGGAACAGACAGCCAGGATGGAGGGTGTCAGAGAAGAGAAGGCAGAATGTGTATAGCAAGGCAACAGGCAGACAGACAAGCAGGAGGACAGAAAGCCATTCTGGGGCTGTAGGTGGGGAGAAAAGAGAGGCAGGTGAGCCCTGTGGGGTCTGGTTATAGTGTAAGCAATTGTAAAAGGGAGAGGAAGAACCAAGGAGAGGAAGAGCCTGGACCTGAAAGTGTGCCTGTGTGTATGTGTATGTGCACATGCACACACTCCTACATACACATATGAACACACACAGACATATACACACATATAAACATACATACATACATATACACTCTCATATCTACATACACAGACATACATACATACATATAAACACACATACACACACACCTGGTAACCCCTGTTCAAAAGCACAACACCCTGGAGCAGACCCTCACGCCAGAGCCCTGATGGTCGGCTAAGGCTACCTTTGCCCTTCAAGAAACATTTGGCAGCATCTGGATGTTGTCTTATGGTTGTCACAACTAGGAGAAAGGGCTGGTGCCACAGGGTTTAGTGAGCAGATATTAGAGACACTGCTAGGCAGACTGCCATGCACCGAACAACACGGTGACAAAGGGTTATGGCCCCAAATGTCATGAAGTAGAGGAGGAGGAAGCCTGGGTTCAAAAGAGGGTGAAGGCCAGGGGCCCAAATGACTACTCCAAAGGTCATCAGTGTAACGAGGCCGGTTGGCACTCTTTCGAAGGAATCTCAAGCTTCTCCCAGAATAATCCCTAACTCATCCCTCCAAGTTCTTCATGACTCCATCCCGTCCTGGAGGAGTGGTTCTCCTCTTCTGTGGTCATTTTCACACATGTCATAAAGACAGCGAGATGTACTAGGACCATTGCTAACCTGGAAGCAATATTCCATACCAGTTCAGCTCAGAGGCCTGTGTAGGCCCAAAGTCCAGCTCTTCCATGTGCCCTGTGACTTTCAGCAAGTTTCAGGGTTTCTCTTTGCCCTGGCCTCCCTGTGTATAAAATCAAGTGAAATAATCTATGTAAAAATTAACAGGCAGTACAAGGTGTGCTAACCGCTATTGTTATGATCATCTGATCCGTGCATCAACACTGGGGAAAGAGGCCTGCCTCCTCCATCCCAAGCAGAATGGAGGCAGTTCTATTACACCACACTGCCTCTTGCTGCATTGGTCACATACTGCAGTCAGCGAGATTCTTACTTACCCACTACCAGACCAGAGGAGAATAAGGGTGGAGGACCCAGGCAGAATGCATTAATCTGCTCTCACTACTTGCTGCCTGTGTATTCCTGATATTCCAAAATGTGGTACCTCAGCTTCCTCATCTGTAAAATGGGAATGATGTTGTATCTTCATAAACAGGATCATGACAATTGTGATGATGGTGAGTCCCCTGTATTCCCAGAGTCCAGGACAGTACCTGGCATGTGTCCAGAGGAGGTTTGTGGAAAGAAGAGTCAAAGATAAGGGCAGAAGGCAGCCTTAGATGGGGAGGCTAGATGTTGGCAGAGTAAACGGTGAGGTTTTAATAAAGAGTTCTGGGGAGCAGAGCACCCCAGTATGTGCAGTCAAGGGTGGATGGCAGCCCAGGCCCAAATAACCTGTGGCCATGTAATTAGGTCAGACTCCTTAGAGAGCAGCACACACCCAGGCATGGGGACAAGAAAAGAGGACCCACAGCTGCACAAGTCAGTCTGAGAGACGCAGAAAGTGAAGAAATGCATCTGGAAGGGCGAGCCTCTGGTCTCTGAAAGCATGAAAGAGGAGCAGCTAAGAATAGAGAGGAGGGAGGAAAGAGACCAGAAGGGGCCATACCAAAGCGAGGCTTGGGAGATCAATGAAGGGACTGAACTGCGAGAAGGACTGAAGGGAGGGAACTGGCTGTCGCGGTAGAGAATAAATCTCAAAATAAATAAGAGGGATGGAGTTTAGCAGGAAGGACCAGAAATGCAACCACCCAGAGGGGAAGCGGGTCACCAGGGATGAGCGAGTGTGAGGGGTGGAAATTAGAGCGCCTGGCGGTGTGAGCCAGGGTAAGCTGAAGTGTGGCTCCCTGGAGACCCACAGGAGACAGGGTCTTGGAGGAGGGTGCTGCCTCCACTTTAACTTTAGTGTCTGTTTTGCAGGCCAGGGTGCCTGGTTAGGGGCGGGATGGCAAAGACATACAGCTGCATGATATACTTCAGTCACCTAGCTGGCCCCAGTGCAGCCAAGAGAAAAAGCAGTCCAAGCAAAAAAGACAAGGGGCAGTGGGCTAGCTCAATTTGAGGAAGGATGAAAAAGCCAATTTTCCAGGCCTTTCTGGACAGCGGGAGGATTTTATTACACCGGTGCAAGAGGACACTAAGTTTAGGCTGGGCTGGGTTTTTGTTTTTTGTCTTGGTTTGGTTTTTTTGTTTTCGTTTGGTTTGGTTGGAGGCAGGACTCCAGAGCTCTCTCCTAAAGAGGGATGGTCCAGCATGGCTCTCTTCCCAGGACAACTCACCTTCCACCTGCCAGCAGACTCCCAGCCCCAGAAAGGGGCTCTGTCCACCTCAATGCACAGTGATTGTTTCTGAAGCCTCAGTCGGTGCAAAGGGCCTTTCTGGGCAACCAGCCAGGGGTGGCCTCTTGAGAAGCCCGCCCCTACCTTAGCTTGCACCCCCTTCTTTTGAAGCCAGGCTTTCAGTGATGTGTGTGTGTGTGTGTGTGTGTGTGTGTGTGTGTGTGTGTGTGTGTGT
>LOJH01000812.1:0-41708 GCA_001685095.1 Ellobius talpinus
ATAGATAGATAGATAGATAGATAGATAGATAGATAGATAGATAGATAGATCTTTCTCCTGTCTGTCTGCCTCTCATCCCCTCTCTCTTTCTCTCTCCCATTTTCCCTCCTTGTTCCCCAATAGTTTTGGAAAGCTATAATTTACATGCCATAACATTTACCCATTTTCAAGTGTGCAAGTCAATGACTCTCAGCAAGTTTCTAGAATTCTACAAAAAATACTACAACCCAGTTTTAGAACAATTTCATCACCCCAAAATGAGGCTTTGTGCTAGTTAGTAGTCACTATTGCTCCCCTGCTAGTCCCAGGCAACCACTAATCTGCTCTCTGTCTCTACAGATTTGCCTCTTCTACATGATTCCTATCCAGAGAATCACTCAATATGAGGTCTTTAACTTACTGTCTGCCTTCTTTAACTTTGCATAATGCTTTTGAGAGGCATCTATTTTACAGCGTGTCTCCTGGTCCATTCTTTTTTATTGTAGATTAGCATCCCGATGTGTGGCTTTATAACCACGTGTGCTGTATGTATCCCTTCAATGATTGACAGCCATGGCTTCCCTCTCTTACCATCTCAACACCCACAGCAGAGACTGCGCTCTATTCATTGGGTTATTCTGGAATCTGGGGAAAGAGTGCTTAGGGTTCTCAGGACACAGTCACTTTATCGCAGAAGGGGGTTGTTGACTAATGGCAGTAGCCTTCTAGGAAGGAGATTTCCCAAGAAAACAAACCAGGAACCAAATGAGTCCATGACATCTTTCTGTTTATCTCAGCCTCACGCTTCCCCTGACCATAGTCAGAGGACCTGGCACTCTAAGCCATGAAATGGCTGGGAAGAAACATAATCTCAGTGAGTTACTATCTGGACTTCATGACCCACTGTGGCTTGATTACAAACACTCCCAGAGGAAACAGTTGATCATCTGATATTTAACCACCAGTCAGAAAACAGTAGCCAACACTGGACAAGACCCAGGATGCCTCTGTTGTGCAAGAAATTAACCCTTTAGTTGCTGGTTAATGGGGGTCAAACCAGGGGAAAAGCCCCATTGCCTGAAGCAACAGAGACACTGAGGAGTTCTCCATCTGTTACTATCATACAAAAACACTTTAATGTTTAAATAGTGACTTCAGCCTTCCCATGGGTGAACATGAGCACAATACCCAGCCACCAGGCATTTCTACCCAACACGCATGCCCCGAAAGCAAATGTCTCCCAAGCTCAGAACTCCAAACTGGCTCCAAAGGTCTCATAACTGCCATACTCGGGATGGAGCACCCCTTCAGAAAGGGATATGCTCCATGATGAAGAAGTGGAAGTCTGGGAAGGTTGAGCCCTGCCCTCTTACCGCTGCTTTGTGAAGAGAGGTAAGGCTGATCAAGCTAAATTTCTGCCCGGTAGAACACGTGTACTGCCAATGAAGCCTAGGACTTTACCTATGCTAGTGGTTCCTAACACACGTTGTTCTTAACACCATACAGGTTCTGGCTGCAGATAGTCACGTGGTGGGGTCCAGGATCCAGGGCAACAGTGGCATTTGACAACATTTCCATCAGCCTCGACTGCTACCTCACTAGTGAGTTTACTCTGATGCTTTGTTCCCTTAACCCAGTGACCCATGGTCTCTTCTCTAGACCTCTTCTCTTAGCCATCTTGCCTCTTCTGCTTTCTCCATTTCAACCTATTCTCTCTCCCTAAAACTGACTCTGCCTGACTCATCCCACTGGCTCTTCTCTATTCCAGTCAGTGGGGAGGATAAAATGCCCTCAAATGCAGTACCCAAATCCAGAAACCTATTTGAGAAAAATCCAAACAAGGAGCCAAAATCCTGGGCAAACATATCAGGACCACCTTCCATCTTCGACCCTACAGGTAAGGGTTATTCTGGCACAGCCAGAACATTTGAACAGCATTATTTCTTGCTGCTGAAGGCAGAAGAATGGTCTGTGTTGTAACTGGAGTGGGTACTGTGGTTAAAAGAAAATGGTTGGTGTCCAGGAGAGGCATCACCGCTTTTGTTATGGGACCCCAAGAAGAAGCTGTGTGGCTCTCTCATCACCTGAGCAATGGCAAGAGACCTAACTCCTGGAAATATACAAAAGAGGAACTTTTCATCTGGGAACCCCAACACACAATGGCAGGAAGGGTCAAGCTATGACCAGTTGTTATGACACACACCGGTAGGCAAATGCTATAGAGGTGGAAACAGGAAGATCGTGAACTTGAGGCCAACTTGGGCTTCACCTTCAGGGACCTAGGGAGATGGTCAGTCTGTAAAGTGCTTGACATACAAGTTCCAGTAACCAGGGCCCAGTTCAGATCCCTAGTACCCATGCAAAGAGCCAATCATAATGACACAATCCCAGCTCTGGGGAGATGGAGATAGGAGGGTCCCCATAGCTTCATGGGCAACCAGTCTTACTGAATGGTGAGCTCTAGATTAAGGAAGAGACCTTGTATCAATAATATCATCTGAAATCAATCTCTGGACTCCACCTGCATGTGCATAAACACACACACACACACACACACACACACACACACACACACACACCATGGGTCTTGGTTTCTAAGCCCCACCCAAGTGTGTCCAAGAGCTCCTAAGGGCTTTGGTGCATTGGTGCTGACACCTCTCACATGAGAAGCAGGTACAGTACACAGTCCGCCACGTCCTGCTGTGTACATTGTATGCGTCTTCCTTAGAATAGCGGCATATAGATGATAAATCTCTAACTTCTACTTACAAGATAGAATCCTGGTTCTGCTCAAAGTACAAAATAATTAGAAGCTTGTATCTCTGACACCAAATTGGTTAGCTCTCTGCTCATTAGCTAAGTTTTAGTTTTGCTTCATTTTTGAAATAAAAGGCAAAAGCTCCTTGAAACTGGCTATAACCCCTTGCTGGTTACTGCATGATCTGGCCATCTACCAAGCTGAAAAAAGGGGGTTGTGTCTCTTTTTACCCTTAAAGGCCCTGCAAAAGAACTTTTCGACCCTCCCACAGTCTACCTGGGAACCTAACCTGGAGAACACTATACCCTGCTGAGTGAGGACCCTTCCCATTTATCCGTTCAGTGTCCCTTCCTGTCACCCACACCTGGGGGACTCACCTCTGTATGCTGCCTTGTTATAAGCTTGTGCAGCTTACAAATCCATCAGTTCAGGAAGGGGACCACCGTTCCCTTTCCATTCCCTGCGCTAAGTACACATGGTGGCAACCCCCACCCTGGCCTCGCCACCAACCAGGACTCCAGAAACATCTACTGATTGGCTGGTGGGAATCTGGAGGTTTGAGCCAGGTGTCTGATGTCAACAACCACAGCACTACAACCAGCACTTAGGGAGCAGTGGTCCACCCGGCCCTGAGTCTGGGCTCCTTAGCACGTAACTCCCATTGTCCCAAAAACAATAATCAATAAGGGCCCTTTGGCCACTCAGACAAGCAAAATCACATGGGAGCTGGGAAAGGGCTATGAGTCCCCACCCTCTCCAAACAGAATTAGAAGCAGACAGCTCCCAGAGGACTACCCTAGTGAGTAGCATTATCTCAGAACAACTGGCTCCTGGTCAGAAGGAAGAAGAGGGTATTGAACCAAAGATATCTAGGGGTGGCCATGATGCTCCCTGGAAATGCTCTAGGACACTGAATATGGGGCCATTATTTTCCCAAGAACCCAGTGGCACATCAGGAGCTACTTAAGGCAAGAGAAAGGGGTCTCAGCTCACACAACCCTTCCCTCATGTGCTCTATTGCAGGGTATATTTGTCTCCATTACAATTCAGGTTCCCTAGTCCCATCTCAGTGTAGATCCCTTTAGATGTGTATTAGTGGTGCAAAGGGGGTCTGTTTGGGGGCGACAAGTTTTCTGGAAAGAAGGCCACTTCCCACTAGACTTAGCCTTATAGCCAGGGGGAGAGTCCTAGCCAGGACTCGCCTGACTTTCATCCAGACCCAACTGCTGTCCTTACACATTTCTTCTGCAACCCATTCTGTGCTCAGTCACTGAACAGCACAACTCCAGGATGCAGCACGAAGAACGCATAGTCTAGAAGAAGGAAAAGGCAGGTAGACAATGATTTAACCAGAGCAGGAGGGCGGGGAGGGGCTCCTGGAAAGACAGGGATGGGGCACATCCACTCGGTGGTAACCACTCAGCGTGCACCCAGTCCTGGTACCTCCCTGTAGCCATCACTGCATGTACCATAGCAAGGAGGAGGTCAGCAGCACCGGACGCTCTGAAGCTTCCATCCAGGGTAGGAGAGTAGCTGGCGGGCCAGCAAGATATGTCTGCAGTGTCTGGTTTGATCAAAGCTCAGAGCATTGCCCTGGGAGGAGAAAGACAGAAGAGGGGGAGGGAAAGGAGGGAAAGGGGGGAAGGGAAGAAAAGAGAAGCAATAATAAAGGGAGGAGAGGGGAAAGTGGAGAGGGAATCAGACAATGCCTGCCCCTGAGCTAGGCTTTTCCACCAGGCAGTTTGATGTCACACTGGCCTGAGGGTAGTCACTTTTACTCTGATTGAAGGGAAAAAAAAGATGGATTAAAAGATGGTGAGTACATAGCTTCTAGGAAGGGGATCCAGGATGTGAACCCAAAGTCTATAATCTTTGCACCAGCTCTGCTACTTCTGGTAGAGAAATCTCCAATCAGAGAGAAGTGCTGTGTGGGAAGGAGGTGGGGGGACCAGTCCCAGAGAAGAGCCCCTGCGTGAGCTGTAAACAGCTCCCGACCCTCTGACAAAGAATCAAGGCGACAAGATAATAAGATTTTCTCTCCAAAGTTCAGCGCTGTCAGTTCGCGCTGAGTTGGAACAGGGGTGGTGGGTGGCATTTCTGTCCTCCTCCAGGCAGTCAGCACAGAAGAGACAAAAGCCAAATGAAACCCAGCCTCGAGAAAGCTGTTACTCCCAATGCTCCTCCAAAATCCTTGTGTCCCACCCTCCCAAGCCATTCAGGCCCACTCCAGGGAAGTGGGTGGCCAGGGGAGTCTCCAGCCCAGGGGCAGGGGAAAAGCCTGACCAGATGACCAGGTGCTTGGCACACATGGCCTTCTCGGAAGCCTCTGAGTCACTTTAGTTAATCAGATGAAGAAGCTGGAGGAGAAAATGGGGCGAGTATTAAGTCCCGGGAAATTACGTTTCTCAGCTTTGCACATGCAATTACACTAACCAAATGGTCGGGCTAATACAATTAGGGCTACAGAGTCAGGCTCTTCTCTCTCCCTCTCCCTCCAACCCTGACTCTCTCCACTTCCCTGCCCCTGTCCCCACCTCAGTCTCTGTCTCTGTCCCGGGTGGTAACAGATGCTGCTACCACTGAGCAGGTACAGTCAAGCTCTGCCACCCTCCCTCCCTGAAATGTTCAGCTGAGGTTTTGAAAGCTTCAGGGCCCTGTACCCTTCTCCCTTCTACTATGGGCTCAGATTCAGTATAGATAGGACCAAGGGAAACGTAATGCCACAATTTTGGAACTTTGGCAAAATAAAAAAAAATCACAACCTTGCCTCTTCCAAATCTAGCCCTGGGTTTATTTACCATTTCCAAGTATGTAACAGGGAGAAAAACAAACCTGTGTAGAATCCTGGGTCAGTGAGATGATTCAGCTGGTAAGAGGCACTTCCTGTGCAAGCCTGTGACCTAAGTTTGATCCCTCGAACCTGGCATGAAAGAAGAGAACGAACACCTGAAAGTTAACCTCTGACCTGCACACAAGCACCATGACCTAGGCACACACACACACACACACACACGCTAGTGGTGGTGGTGGTGGTGGTGGTGATGACGATTTTATATATACATCATTACATCTTTTGAGATATAAGATATACATTTATATAGTCCTGAAAAGAAAGCCTGGCCTAGAAGTCAGAACCCCTATGCTATGGCCTGGCCCATTCGCACTAGCCATGATCCTAGGGTGGTTCAGCCTCATATACATGCCAGAAAACACGCAGGGATGGCTCATATGGGAGAGGCTCGTGTGAACACAGTGCCCACTGTTTCTACACAGTCCAAGTTTGCGACTGAGGTGATGACTCAGTAAAGTACTTACCACACAAGCAATAGGGTCTGAGTTCAATCTCCAGAACCCATATTCTAACCCATATTGTAACCCCAGAACTGGTAAAGTACTGGAGCTAGCTAACCAGCCAGCCAATCAAATCAGTGAGCTCCAGATAAACAGGTTGACCTCTGACTTCCACACTCATGCACACACAGGTGCACATGCGTATATATACACATGCTCACATGTGCACATAGGTGCACGTGCATCTGCATATACACATGCAAACACACATGCACATGTGTGGACATGTACCTCTACATACACACATGCAAACACACATGAACACGTGTGAAACAGGTTGACCTCTTACTTCCACACTCATGCACACACAGGTGCACATGCGTATATACACACATGCTCACATGTGCACACAGGTGCACATGCATCTGCATACACACATGCAAACACACATGCACATGTGTGGACATGTACCTGTACACACACACATGCAAACACACATGAACATGTGTACACATTCATCAGCACACATACATATACATAGAGAGAGAGAGAGTTAAGGTTTAAAGCATTCCAGTCCTTTCTCATTCCCAGCTCCATGATTCCAGGGTCTGAGGCAATCTGGAGTAAAGGAACCATAGCTTTCCTTGGTCCTTCTCTCCAATTAACCCATGGCTCAGATAATGTGCCCAGAAGTCATGGTGACAGAATGCCCATTTCCACACATGCTCCTATGATTCAAGAACAGATGCCAATTCCAATGAGAAAGTTCTATGTGTTTCATATAAATTGATTGCGTCTATTTCTGCTAAATGCATTATCCATTCACTCAGAACAACTATCAGAGTTAATAGAATTTGTAGCTAGAGCCATTATGCTCCAAGCACGCCCTTCTGGGGATGACGACATTGTTGGAAGGAAGTCTTCCCAGGTCCCAGCCCCTCTTTCAGAACCCATCTTTTCATTTGGTGTCTTTGTGTGCCTCCGAGCCTTCTGTACTCAGACCCTATAGGCTCGGCCAAGTTCACTAGTGGTGCACACGGTGGGGTGAAATAGCTTTGCCTTCTGATTAGCCCCATCCCTAAATTGAGACTACTTCGTGGAGCTCCAGCACATTCTGTCCCCTTCTCCCTTGATGGTATTGTAGACAACCCCGTGGCAGACTAAGGGTGGGGAGGGAGCCAAGTTCCCATCTTTAGCCATAGCTTTTCACTGGGTACTAGTCTGGGAAGCAAGGAGTTCCAGGGCATGAGAATGGCGTGAGACAAGGGCAGGAGATCAAGAGGGCCCACTCACACCCAGGGGGCACCCATGTTAGAGTCTTGGGTAACCTGTCAGTAGCAGCTTTCCCATAAAAACCTGATCATGGACATTCTCGTGGGCTTCCCTACTCCAGGGGCATCCTCACCTAATCTTCATAGGGTGCCCTGTCTGGAGGCGCTACCCCTATGTGCTGCCCATTGAACACACAAGTGCCTGGGCTCCTGCATGCCTGTGGGATATCTGACATGGGACATTAACCATCCACTTTTCACCAGGTGGTGGTGGTGGTGCACACCTTTAGTCCCAGAATTTGGGAAGCATAGACAAGTGGATTTCTCTGCGTTCAAGACCAGCCTGGTCTATCTGAAAAAAAATGAATAAATAAATAAATAAAGATCCACACTTCTCACAAACCCTTCAGGAATGTCTTCTTAACAACAAAGGTTAGAAGAAACCCAGGGCTGCAGATGAAGAGTCCTAACCTGGAGAAGGTGGTGAGGTGGCATAGGGCATCTTTCATCCACAAAGGCCCTGGCACCATGCAGTAATAATAACTATTGTCCTTCAGAGGTGCCAGGAACCAGGCTGAGCTGCGTGGCTGGTTATCTCACTTGCTGCTGAGACACTAACCCCTTACAGACTCGGGTCCCCAGATACTAGCCCTAAATTACAGTTGTAAATAGCTTAAAGATCTATTTCTTAAGCTTGACATAAAAAGTAACATTTTCTAAGCCATGTAACACCTAGAAGAACAAAGCTAAAGTAACCTTAGAAGGACCCCATTGTTGGAAATGTCTTCTAGAGGGATCTTATTACTGAGAAAACCCCCAGTTTGTTATGTTACTTTGCTGTGTTAGTCTGTTTGCTCAAACAGACTATAGTGCCTCTTCGCTGACACATAAGACAGCATGCTAGGCAAACAGTACACACACACACACACACACACACACACACACGAAAGCTGATCATTGAAGCTCACTGGTGTATCCCATGCACCCCAGCCTTCACTGGTACACCCCCCACTCAATTGGGAGAATAACGCTTTAAGGAGTGAAAGCCATGGTGTCATAGATACAGCCCTTGTGCCTCATTCAAAGACTGCCCATTCCCCTGGTCTACTTCCCTGCTGTTGAGCCCTAGGCTGTGTGCACTGTCTTTCTCTGGCTTTAGATTATCACCTATTTAGAATAATTATAGTAATGGTTATGCATGAAGGACCTGCTTTAATAAGGTTCAGGGGTTCCCAGTCATTGCACAGACTTAGGACCCTCTGAATGAACATGTCACTCTTCATTAGGGTATGTCTCCCTTCCCCAGGAGCTAGTGTGGCTGGGCTCCAGGAAGAGAGGTGATATGGAAATAATGTATGACTCATAATTCTCATCACTGGAATCAACACATTTCTTATAGTGAAAGTGGTTTTGCATGCTGGGGAGTTGCTGGTGGCCAACTCTAATGACCTCTGTCTGCTTGGTAACCAAGAAAGGGAACCTGTGGACAGTAATTGTGTGAAACTGGAGATTGGGTTGAAGGCATTCTGCTTACCAGAAAGAGCTTCTTGGTGTATTCTGGGGATCTGAACTCTGGCCCTCATGTTTGTACAGCAAGTGCCCACCATTGTAGACCACTGTGTGCACGTTTCCTTTATACACAAGAGTAGACACTAAGGTCATGCAATGTCTCTCTCATGTTATGCTTAAGACCTCTGAAAATGAATATTGGTCGAGGAAGAAATGTAGCATAGTTGTGGGGGGTGTATGCGTGCGTGCGTGTGTGCATGCGTGCGTGCGTGCATGTGTGTGTGTGCATATGAGTATAAGCATTTGGTTCACATAGGTACGGGTTCATAACTACACAATGGACATATAGGGAGGTCACAAGACAACCTCAGGTGTCAGTCCTCAGACCTTCCACAGTTTTTTGAGAGAAGGTCTCTCATTGGACTGGAACCTCACCACATAGGCCAAGTTAGCTGGCCCATAAACTTTCAGAGATTCCCCGTCTCCACCTCCTGTTTCAGGGTCATTGGTATTGCAGGCTTGTGCCACCACATCTGGCTTTTGTGAGTGTAGGTTCTAAAGGTCTGAACTCACAACCTCAGGCATCTGAGGCAAGTGCTTTACCAACTGAACTACTTCTCCAGACTCCAGACCCCAGACATTTAGATCTGAATCCCAGCAATGCTGATCACTATAGACAACTTTCTTCTCCTGTCTGTCTCTGTTTCTCCAAATCAAAAACATTGCTTTATAGATCCACAGCTGAAGATCTTGCTGCACAAGTTCAGGTCCCCAGACTCCACATTAAAACTAGGAGGTGTGGCAGCTCACCTGCAGTCCCAGCGTGTAGGAGGGATAGAAGGATCCAAGAGCAAGCTGGCCAGCCATATTGCCGAAATAGTGAGCTTCAAGTTCACCCTACCGTGGTATACAAAGTCAAGAGAGACTGAAGAAGACATACCATGCCAGCCTCAGGTCTCCACATTCGTGTGGACAAATGTGAAGGTGCACCCACATAGACATATATGTACCCACACACGTACAAACATGAACATACACATACTCCAAACGTACTTGAAAAAATTGTTTTTATATTATTAGCAGTGATATCACATAGGTCTTCTATAAGGACCACATAAGTTAATGCACGCCAAGGGTTCAGAAGGATGTCTAATGTAGTATCCCGGTGAGCCTTTCTTACTTTTCCTATTCTAGGATTGAGAAAACTGAGTGTCAGAAGGCAAACGACTCACCCTGCCATCTCTACAGAGTCAGGGTTCAGCATCAAGGCTGCTTACTTCAAAGCCTTCCCCACAGTGCACCCATACCTGTCAGGGCAGTATCAACTGCTACCCGTTTGCTGACCAATAGCAAGGCAGAAGGCTGGTTTCATTGCTGGTTTCTTTTTCCATCCAGGGGGTTCAGTGCAGCATCCAGTGCACAAGACAGGCACCGCTTCCCCTGAAACCCAATCCTGGAAAGCCTGTGTTTTCAGTGAAACAAGCCTGCATTGGGAAACTACACTGTGCTAATGCCTGTGGCTGGGAACAACCCAAGCACTGCTCTTGTGAACTATCCCATCCAGATCTGGCCCACACAGGCCCCCATAGCAAGCCATTGTTCTCATGTAGAATTAAGACAAGTGCCCCAGCACCCCTACACAGCTCTGACTTCATCCTGCCCAGATGGTGCACTGTGAGTTATCTTGAACAAATCATTCCTAGAAAGCAGGTCCTCAGCTCAGGTGGAGGGGCACTTGCCTATGATCTCAGCCCTTAGGAGGCGGAAGAAGATGAGTAGGTAATTCAAGGTCATCCTTGGTTAGAGAGTGAGTTTGAGGTCAGCCTGCACTATATGAGATCCTGTGTTTAAAAGGAAGAGAAGGAAGAGGAGGAAGAGGAAGAGGAAGTAAATGAGCAGAACTTCCACGCTATCACTTTAGAACCCCCACACCACCCTGACATCAAGGGGGAATTATGAGCTCCTAGCAAACACCTAAGGTTCACCTGGGCCGCTGCCACCACCCCAAGCGGCAGGCAGGAGCCACCACAGTCCTCTCTCCCTGCTGGCCCTAAGAAAACGCGTTGTTTCTTCCCCCCATTTGTTTTGATGACAGGTTACCTAAGTGAGAGACAATAAATGATCCAGGAGCTTTGGGCTCAGCATGCCTTGATTAAGATCATTTAGCTAGCGGCTGGCAGAACACAAAGGCCCTCCATCAGTGCACACAGTAAGCACTTGTTTAGGAAGTCCACTTTAATCATCATTTTCCTCCCAGACTCCTTGCCTCAGCCCGGAGCCCAGCCCTGTGTCTCGCGTCGCCACTGTCTACCTATCTTGTTACACTTAAGCTTTGTTACACTAAACCTTTACCGGGAAGTCTTCTATTAGTAATTCTTCGGAGCCAGGAGGTAGACTAGGCTCTAGGAGAAGCACCAAGATGTCTTCTCTGCTTGCTCCTCCCTGGCCAAGAGAAAAAGAGACTCCAGGTAGAACTGCCTTGTGAGAAAACTGGGAAAAAGGCAGAACTCAGCCAAGTCAGGGGCTCCCTCAAGGGAACAGACAGAAACAAAAGCTTTGCTATGGGCAGGGACTGTGTAGGGAGGAGCGAGTCCTTTGAAGGAAGCTGCTGTAAGTCTGTGAACCTCAAACAACACATATTTGTTTCTCAATGCCTGTAAGAAGGAAGCCAGGCCCAGCTCAGATCCTCCACCACCAGCCTTGAGATCTCAGATGAAACTTGACTGGAGAAGGAGTCACACCCAAGCCCAGCAGATTATTGATAGTTTCTGAAGCGTGTGGGGTTGAGCACACCAGTTCCTAAATGGCGAGAGGCCACCATCATCAGTTTCTGCGGGCCTTGGCAGCCTACTTCCTTCCAGGTGTGTTATTGGCAAGGAAGGACAGATGGAGAGAGAAAGAATCTGCTAGCAAGACAGAAAGTTGTGATCTTGAAAACAGCATCCCATCACCTTGGCATATTCTGTTGGCAGAAGCAGCTCACAGGTCTCACACTCAGGAACCTCAGGTGGAGACCCGCTCAAGACCACATACAATGGCTTCATGCATACGAGCAGCCACACCAGGAAACCCTCAGAGGCCACTGAACTCTCAGGCCCAGTTCGAAAAGTGTCTATTAACATTCCATGGGCATTCATCTATTCACAAAGCACCTACTGAGTGCAACATAACACCAAGACAGTGACACAAAGCACCTACTGAGTGCTACATAACACCAAGACAGTGGACACAAAGCACCTACTAAGTGCCGCATAACACCAAGACAGTGACACAAAGCACCTACTGAATACTACATAACACCAAGACAGTGGACACCAAGCATCTACTGAGTGCTACATAACACCAAGACGGTGGACACAAAGCACCTACTGAGTGCTACATAACACAAGACAGTGGACACAAAGCGCCTACTGAGTGCCACATAACACCAAGACAGTGGGCTGGCAAAGAGGCCTAGAGACCAACGTTTTTTCTCAGAACTCACTGTTGTAGTAAGAAAACGAGATCATATTTCTAACAGGTGATCAAGGATATAAAACGTGTTACTGTCAATTCTGTTATCAATTTATATATATATATATAAAACCAAAAAAATAGGCAAATTCACTCCCATGAGCTGTATAATGTGTGTATGTGTGTTATGTGCATGTATTT
Source organism: Ellobius talpinus (assembly GCA_001685095.1). Lineage (NCBI taxonomy): Eukaryota > Metazoa > Chordata > Mammalia > Rodentia > Cricetidae > Ellobius > Ellobius talpinus. The sequence continues at coordinate 12,463 of LOJH01000812.1, forward strand.
TTCCATTTTTTTTACTAAATTCCAACAAAATTCTAGTTTCTCGCCTTTAAAATCTAACTAATTTTTTAAGTGAAGAGAGGGGACAGTAGTGCATTTATAGTCCACAAAATAAGTTCTCCAACCTAACCAATTGTCTATTTGCAAGTAAAAGTGTTACACTTACTTGTGTGGAGGAGGGGTAGATGTCTTGTGAGGGGTTATGAAGGACTGACCCCTTCTCATCCATACTGATGAACAGAATAAGGTCTGTCGTCTTCCAAAACGTGTCTGGGTCTTAGAAATCATGGAAACTACCAGACCTTCTGTTTTCCAAATAAATCCCAGGTGACTGCTCCAGAAAGGCCTGGTTTGTTTTTAAGAGTGACTATTGACTATGAGTTCACGAGAAGGTGAAAGCAAATCTGTTCTTCTGATTATTATTGTTTTAGTAGGTGACTGGCAGTTTTAATGATGCACTCCAGGATTAATGTTAGCGTGTAGTGAAAACAAAGCAGCGCTCTGGGCTGTCTACCAACCTGCCTGAGGATCGATAGCAAGGCCACCACATTATTCGGCATTTTGGGAAAGAGGACTATTTCTCCTCAACCAGTCATGTGACTCTGACCTTTCTAACTAGTCTGCTCAGTCTATTAACTGATCTGTTCCACCAGCTATTGGGTGAGGAGAGTGTCACCACGGATTAAGGAGTAGTACTTCAGGGTTTGCTCAAAGATGGCGTTTTAGTTATGTATGTGCTTGGGTATGCCTGAGTATATGTACCCTTGGCCTGAGTGTGTACTGGGTGGTCCTAGGGAGACCTACCCTACCCCCTTCCAGTTAAGGGCAATAAACAAAGTAGATTCTAGCAAGCATATAGCTATTCTATTAGAAACTGTCCAGTTTAACGGCCTTTACCGTTCTTCTTACACAGACTCTTACCCAGCCAAGTCTAGGACCCCTCAGTGTTCATGACATCTCCCTTGTAGGTGCGCACGTGGGCTTGGTAGCACACATGCAAGCTGGTTTTCTTCTTTCTGTTGTGTTTTGTTTAGGTTTGGGTTACCAGCTAACAAAGATCCGCGCACCACTTTCTGTGCATCTAGCACTGTGTTAGGCTCCGGACATGCGGCAGTAAACAATAGACGAACCCAACTCTTGCAAGACTACACTAGTGTACAGATTTCGTCTTTTCCTATGCTGACATGATAAGGAGAAAAGGAAACTAGCTAGGGGACAGAAGCAAGAGTGGCAGGGACTGTGGCAACACATGGGTTGTGACAATGAAACACTGAGTAAGAAAACTTCAGGACATGTTAAATGTAGCAGGTAAACACTTGTGTTTACTAGTATTGGGATCCTAGGCTTTACAGCTGGGTTAGTTTAGCTTCTGCTTTAGCTTAGAACAGTAGAGGCAGATTAACTGGCCAAGTTCTGATAGTGTAGCTATATGCTTCTTAGAAACTACTTTATTTCTATGACTGAAAGAGGGCTTGGTCTTCCTAGGACCCCACCTCCACCCCAGTAGACACACATGCCAAGTATACATACACTCTTACAAACCCAAATATATCAAGGTTCTCCATGACCAAGACACAACCCTCATAAGGTCTAAAGGCCTTGACCATGACATGTGCCAAGACACAGCAGATGGTAGAATAAAGGAAGGACTGTCTAGCAATCTATGACAGTGGGGTGTCTCTGATGTCTGTCTCTCCACCAAGGAAGCCACAGGCCAGTGTCTAAGGAAGACTTAGGAGCCCTCTCTCCTTCATTGATGCCACTCTTTAAAGCCTTGTAGCCAGATCCTTGGGTCAGTGGTGTTTCCCTTGCAAGTGAGGGGAACGTCTTGATCTAGGATTAGGGTTCAGGTTAAACCAGGACCCAGGACCCATTAAAAATTTAAAATAAAGCCGGGAGGTGGTGGCACATACCTTTAATCCCAGCACTCAAAGCAAGTTCCAGAACAGAGCTACACAGAGGGACCCTGTCTTGAAAAAAATTAAAGTAAAAAGAAAATACAATAAAAATATCATAGGCAACTGTTGTTGTCTATTCAGTGGCCCTATTAGTGACTGCTGTTGTTAGTTCAGTACCTGATACTATAAAGGCTCACACCTCTGTCCCTCTTGGCCTTTTCCTCATGATCCTAAAATGACCAATGCAGCTCCGGCCATCACATCTGCACTGTAGGCAGGAATGAGAGAAAAGCCATCTCTTCTTTCTTGCCTCTTGCCTCCTAGTCTGGCAGGTATCTTTCTTTGAATTGACTATTTGGTTCTAATGTTTTCCCACTGTTTTCATCTCTGCCCTTGGCTTTAGGATGCCTCGCCCTCTCATGGGTCTCCAGTTGTCTTTGAGGCTCTGACATCCGAACCCGGCAACAAAAACTGTCTGTTCTTTGGATTTTTTTTCTGCCTTAAAACCTCCTGACTAGTTGGGCCGCACATCCTCCAGTGGGGTCATAATCCCTCCAGCCTGGAAGGGCTGTAGCAAACCGAGACAGGGGCACACAACCAGCAAGGTGTGGGAGCACTAAGTAGTTAAGGTGTGGCTACCAACACTGCACTCTCTCTCTCCGGAGACAGCGAATCCCAAAGACCCTGATGGTGGCACACCAATCGAGTCTTGTCCAACAAGAACTTAGCAGGGCAGAAGTCTCTAGTTCTTCTGGCTTGTGTTGGGGCAGAGCCAATATTTGAGCTACCATCACTTCCCACTTAAGCCTTGCCACCAAATCCATTATGTATAACCTGCAGATGGCTGAGTCCATAGTACCCTTGTCAACATCAGATGCTTTATTAGCCCAGCTCTGGTCTGAAGCCAATTTGGGAATAACTGAATTAGCCCCCAAAGCCTCCCTTAACTTAATTTTTACAGCTCTGCTTTCAAGAGAGTGAGTTGGTTTTTTGTTGCTGTTTTTTTTTTTCCAGTGACCTTTTTTTTCTCCTGTGTGTGACTGAGTTTCCCTCAGGGAGCAGGGGGTAGCTGAGAACACAAAACAGCAGCCATCACCGGCGCCATTAAAAGCTCCTGCAGATTGCTGGGTGTCAGAGCTGTTTAAGGGTAATTCAGTCCTGAAAGCAGCTTTTATCTCAACAGCCCTGTCTTGGGGCCTACTGGTGGGGTGGTCCCTCTCTAAGGAGAGTTGTTGGCCTCTGGTCTCTGTCCCAGGATGCTTCACTGCTTATGAGGGATCCCACCTGGCTAGAGCAGCTTCCTATGGCGCAAAGGAGGCCAGAGGGCAAAGTCCAGTGAGATCTTCTGGGACAGCACATAGCTAACCAGGGCTGGTGTCGCCACCGGTGGGGAGGTGTCAGGGGCAGCTGACAAGTACATGCGTAGCATAGGTGAGCATACGAGCACTGTGTATATACAAGCAAATAATTCCCATTGAAGCAAACTGGAAAGACAGCAAAATGAAAATGCATGCAGAGACTGGGAGTGTGTTGTGGGAAGGCAGCGCCATTCTTCCTCACCCAGCCTCAGCTTCCTCTCTCACCCCAGGCTTATGGTTTAACTTTTCACCGAGTCACTATCTTAGGGGATGGAAGCGGCAACCTTTTTCCTTCCTTTTCTATCGACCTAACATGGCTGTAAAACTGAAGCTCACTGGAGGATGGAGATGCTACTCACATGCACTCTAATTAAATATGCTGCCCTCCCAAAGGCCTAAGGGCAACCCAAATGGGGTAGTCAGAACCATGGTGACACCCTCTTATCTGGAGTGACACTGCCAGTACTTCCTGACAGGCACCAGATAGGAAATGTAAGTACATCCCAGAACTCCGTGGTAAAAAGGGCCTACAGTCTGAACCATGGAAAGTGGAGGTCCCTCCGGCCTTGATATTGGATACAAAATAACAAAGCCCAGTAGAACAGGCTGACCTTCTGAAAGAGAAGGAAAATAACTTCATAGAAAGTATTGGTATCTGGGACCATTTAGTGCAAGTTCAGATGGCCCTGAATGACTCGTTAAACCAGGTGGCACTGCCAAGCCAAGGCTCAGCTGTACTCAGCGGGGAGTATCCCACAAAGAGAATGTGACTGACATAGCAGCAGGTTCGAGACCCTGATGCAAATTAGGACAGCAGCTGCCAGAGGGCAGAGATGGACACAAGGGGTCTGACCGGAAGGAGCCCTGAAGGGCTGTGCCTCCAAACGGACTAAATGTTGCCCAAAGGCTTTGGGTTTGGTTTAGTTCTGTATTTATGTAAGATTTAGAGAGGTTGAAAACAAAGCAAAACACCAGACAAATTATGCTGTTGCCACCATCACTGCCTTTCTCCCAGAATCTCTGAAGAAAAAAAACTCTCTAAATCTTACATAAACACAGAACTTAAATCAAACCCAAAAGCCTTTGAGCAGCATTTACAACCAAATGATGATAAATTAATTACCTTTCAGGATCCTCAAACTAGTAGTGAATGAAGACAAAGTGTGACCTCATATTCCCACCCGCAGATCTGTGTGGTGGCGGGTGTGTCGGGTGTGTTGACTTCCAAGTGAGTTTATCCCTAAGAATGGCATAGCTAAGTCTTAGGGCAGCTCTCTTTTGAGTTCTTAGAGGAGCCTCCATGCTGCTTTCCACAGTGGCTGAACCTATCTGCATTCCCACCAGAGGGTATGAGGCTTCCCTTGTCCTCACATCCTCACCACCATTTGCTTTGATTTCTTTTTTTTCTGACTAGAGTGAGGTGGAATATCAGAGGCGTCTTAAATTTGTATTCCCCTGAGGGCTGAGAATGTTAAATAGTTTTCATGTCTCTTGGCCATTTACATTTAATCTTTTAAGAAATATTTGTTTGTTTCATTTGCTCTTGTATTGGTGGTTGTTTAGGTTGTTGTGAAGTTTCTTGTCTTTAGGTTTTTTAGTTCTTTATATACTTTAGATAGGAATCCTCTGTCAAATATATAGGTAGTAAACATGTTTCTCTCATGGTATAGGTTCTTTGCTGAGCAGACAGGTGTTCATTTCACACAGTCCCATTCACACAGGCATTATTTCCTGAGACATTAGAGTCCAGAGAAAGCCCCTGACTATGCCTGTGTCTTGATGAGTTGCCCATGCTTATGTCTAAGCCAAGGAAGCTTGAAGTATCTTATAGAGTCATAAAGACGCCAGTCGCTCCCACTGACCAAAGATATGGCAGTTTGAGCTTCCAAAGCACACTGATTATGATTAACTAAAACTCAAAATGTACATTTAAATTCATAGATTTATAATGATATGCAAATATTTAATTGGGCAACCTTGAATAATATGAAATGAATTCCATTTCTTGAAAGTCAGAAACAGGAGATGGAATTGAATGATAATAGTGCCTTTATTACTCCTGTCCTGCCTCTGAGTGACCACGTTGCACAAGAAGGACAGCACCTTGTCACAGATATACTCCAGTCAGTGAGAAAAAGGTATAATTAAAACAACATTGGTTTGTAGTTTCTAGTAAATGCTTCTATACTGTGAACTTCAAGAAGAGCTAATATTAAAAGAGACAGAGCAATTATTAGGCATTTGGTACCTTATGAAAAAGCACCACCCATCGCCAAAAGAAGAGATGTACCTGGCACACTTTCAGGATAGAGCAGCGTGCCAACCTGAACTGTGGGGATGCAAAACACAAAATCCAAACTCTGCAAAAAGCCACAAATAAAATGGTCCCTATTCCTCAAAAGTTAAAATCAATAAAAAGAAAATATATAGAATTCTGTTGATTTAAAGAAACAAAAATTATGTATAATATATATGTATATATCTTTATTGTATTATATTATATATATACGTGTGTGTGTGTGTGTGTGTGTGTGTATAAAATCTCCTGACCTACAATCTCAGCAGCTTAGGAATCATAGTCAGAAGTAACAGCAGATCCAGGGCAAACCTGGGCAATTTTGTAAAGCCTTGCCCCAAATAAAAAGGGAAATAGGGTAGGGAACTAGGGCTCTAGGGCTGTAATTCACTGGTGAGTGCTTGCCTAACATTTGCAAATCTTGGGGTTCAGTCTTCAGCACCACAAAATCAAAATTAATGGACAAGGCTAGAGAATGCTACTTAGGGATAATGCACACTTGGGTGGGGGGGTAAAACTACTGAGAAATTCAAAGAAGTGATTATAATGTAATCCAGGATATGGTCCCTTTGAAGAGCAAGGTACTAGAGATTGGAGAGACCATGAAGCCACTGGCCAAGTTCTATTTCTTGACCTGGGTAGTAGTATTTGCTTTATAATAATAACTCATTGAGTATATAATATGCACCTGATTTGTGTTTTCCTCCATGATTTACTTTAAAATTAAAAGGCTTAAGTATTTTTTAGCATTGTCAAAGGAACTCCTGTTGCACTACTAGACAGAGAGAATGATTTAATTCCCAAGTGGCTACTTAACAGGCCGGAGTCTTCTTTTTTGCTCTTGCAACTGAACACAGGAACAAGCCAGGACTTTAAAATAAAAAAATAAAAATAAAAAACAAAGCTATCTGTTGTAATACTACACAGTAAAATACCAGGGGTCTAGTTGCCATGGTCACACTGTCTGACTGATCACAGAGTTGATGGTGGTAGAGTTGCCTTAACCCAGGAATGATTAAAAATATACACATTATTTTCATTTTGTCCTAGCTAGGGAACAAGCCAACTTCACAAATACCAAAGGTCATTCTCCCTGTTTTCAATAAGGAATGGTTGCGATATACATTTATAGATGGATGACTAATCAGATTTGGGCCTGATATTTGTTTAATGGGATGTAGGGGGCCATGAAAATAGTCCACGATGCACAGCTTCAGTGAAGTTGAGCTCAGTCAATGGTTATGGCTTAAATTCAATTCCGATGGAGCCCAATCAAAATAGTAAAAACAGTCCATGTGACCTGCTGAGCGCTGTTCTTCGGTAGGACACACAAGGCCTTGAACCTGAGGCAGATCCTCGTTGCCATGATTAATAGAGATAGCTGAAAACTTACTTTCTTTTGTATTGCACTTTATTTCTTTGGACTGAGTCAAGCAGATGAGATGCCTTAGCCACAGCAATAAACCAGTGCAATCACTCTCTGGCCTATTTTTTAAACATTGTGCTGCATATTACTAATTGATTTGTTTCATCTTGAAGGGCTCTGCAATAGACTTAAAATGAAATCCAGTGTGTAATGGATTTTTCTTTACTCAGCTGTCTATAACCAATCAGTATCTTCATGTGTGTGGGTTCTTTGTACAATTTAAATGTGAATGAGTATTCAACTATGTTTCTAGTGTGTGGTGTGTGTAACAAGATAAATATGGGCTTTCTTCTCCCATAAAAGACTTTTAATAAAATAGGGATTTTTTTAATTTTTTTAAGATAAGGGAGAAGTGAGCTTCCTACCTCCCTTGACCTCATCATGTGTCTGCCCCAGGGGGGAGGGGGGCATTTCATCCCCTTAAGGCTTCACAGAGCTTTGGGAACCAATAAAGAAATTCAGCAGAAGAGCTAAGGGAGCCTCAGATTGGCCTCTCAGCTTTAGTCTGCCTCTCTCGTGACCTTGCTGTGACCTTAATCATCTCTCCTGACACTGAAGCTGTGACTGGTTGCCAGTGGCGCTGGCCTTCCCCTTGGCACTTCTGATCTATAACTTAACAACCCAATGACTGGATTTCCTCTTGGATACCATCTAAATCCCTGGGGCACCCCTGGGACTAGATCCCTAGTCTTGGCTCCTGCTTTCCTTGCCTGGTTCCCAAGACTCTATGAAACCCACACTCTGCTAGGCTAAGGTACTGGTGTGGTCACTGTGGGACTTTCTGGGACTGAGAGTCCAATCACAGTGGTACCCTGACTAGATTCTCACCTGCCCCTTCATGGGTCTGAGCAACTTCCATGTAGCCATTCCAGCCTGAACTGCAGCCCAGCCTGAGGGGCTGAAAAGGCAACATTCTATGGCTTGGAAATGTTCCAGCTGCAGGGGTTGAGAGAGGCAGGCATTCCTGGTGATCCTAGTATCTTTTAATGTGTGTGTGTGTGCACACGCACGTGTGCGCACTCTTGTATGTGTATGCACATATATATTGTTTCTTCAGGGGCCATCTACTTTTTTTTGAGACAAAGTCTCTCACTAGGTCATGTGGCTCAACAATTTTAAGCTCAGCTGGCTGGCCTGTGACAACCCAAGGCATTCCCAAACCCTGCTTCCCCAGCACTGGAGTTATAAGAACATGCTACTGTGCCCATTGAACCTGGAACTCATTGATATGGCTATGTGCCTGGCCGATGAGCCCCAAATATCTACCTGTCTCCCACCCGGAGCCCCACCAGTGCTGGGATAGTCTGGCTTTGTACATAGGTACTGAGATCAAACTCACACCTTCCTGCTTGTGTGGCAAACACTTTCCTGGCTGAACTGTAGCCCCAATCTGCTCCATTCAGGGGACCCATCTCAATGAGCAAATTATTCTCTTTTTTTAATTTATTTTTATCTTATGTGCATTTGTGTTTTTGCCATGGCTCTCAGGCCCCTGGAACTGGGATTACAGACAGCTGTGAGCTGCCATGTGGATGCTGGGAATTGAACCCGGGTCCTCTGGAAGAGCAGTCAGTGTTTAACCGCTAAACTCTCTCTCCAGCCCGCAAATCATTCTCTTTAGAAAGACACAGGGCAATCATGTGTAAACAATCTTAAAAGGCTGAAGTCTCCAAGGCAGAAAGTTGATCGCCCCTAGGGGGCCCTAGACAGAGACGGAGTAATTCTCAACTTGGATCCCTTCTCCAGTGCTGACAAGATCACAAGAGTCACTAATGTTCTTCATCAAGACGATGAGCTAGATGGGACTAGTATACAAATCTAGTTGGGTGTCAGAGTCCATTAGAAAAGAGTTTTTATATAAAGATTCCCTCCTGACCCCAAACAAGATCTCCTGAATCTAAACCCCCAAAGCCTTGGTCACTAGGTGGTTTGGGAACAACTGTGTGTCCCGTGTTAATGAGACATCTGGGCATGTCTATAAGATGTGCAGAAAGAATAGAGTCAATGGCATGAAGCTGGAACAAGACAAACCCAGTAGAGAAACAAGATAGGCCTTGCACAAGAGGCAATAAGCTCAGAAAAGACCATATCCCCAAGAGGTGGTGGTGGTAGGAAACATAAATTGATTCCAAGCAAAGTTAGGCAGATTTACAGTGGTCAGAGCTATTCACAAGAACAGGAACCACCATCGTGCTCCAAAGGCTGCTGGGAGCAGCAAAATTCCACCTGGATGAATCAAGAGTCTGACCTGGGATGGCAAATCCTCTATTCCCAGGGAATCCACTTTCGAAAAAGTTTCCTCTCTGGACCTTTCCATCAGAAATTGCTGAAAGTAAAAACAAAATTTTTGTGTATGGAAACCACCTGAGACTAATATATGTCCATTAAGTTTGGGAAAATACTGGTGCCTCCGTTGAGAAATGACCCTAGAGTCTCTCCTTTGTGGAATAGGGCTATAAATCTCGAGGGTGGATGTCTGATCCCCACAGTGAGGAACTAAACGCTAAAGGACCACGTGGTTAACTGTCTTGACTGCCTTTCTCTGGTGTTACGTGCTATGTGAAGCACTTGGTTTAGGTTCCTCTTTTAATTTTTATCAGAAGTGTAAGCAGTAAGAAGTAGAACCTCCATTTGTTCAGGTTAGAAAAAGCAAGGCTTAGACAGGTCATGTAATCTAACCCAGGTCTTCTTAAACCTTGCCTATTTGCAACCCTCTTTAGCTTGAGATATTATAACATGACCTTGGGAAGACAGATAGAAAATGGGTATAAAATATCAAGCATTTATTGATAATAAGTCACAAGGAAGGTTGTTTCAAAACAATTCTTTAGTATACATATAATTTTACCAATTATAAAAGAGGGAAGCAAATTTGCATACTAATGAGAGATATGCTTATTTATCTAATACAATGCAATCCTAAAATATATCAGTTTCAAGCCTGCATGCTGAAGAAGTCGGCAGGAAAACTGTTTAAGGTCCATTTATGATGATTAAACTATTCTGTCTGATGAGAGGGAACTTTGTATGTGCAGTAAGGGTGCTGCAATTCACGGCATGCAATAGTTCTCACGTGTGAGCTCTAGTATTTCAAGGCAGCATTTATTGGCGTTGTGCGATGTGATGGCACACAAAGTGTGTGTGTGTGTGTGTGTGTGTGTGTGTGTGATTAAAACAACAGGAAAGTCACAGGATACAACATTGGTGATCACTGCCAGAAACATCTCAGATTCAATATGTGTTTGAGTTTGAATGAATTTTTGGTCATCGTACCATCGTAAACCTTCTACTGTTGCCAAATTTCTCACTACCCACATGTTCTGTTATATGACCTCATATGGTCATGGTCCCCCAACTAAGGAGCTTTAATCTAATTCAGGTCTCTCAGTTAGCCAGGGGCAAAATTCAGAATGAGAAACTTTGATTCATTTGAATCCAAAGGCCATAATCCTCTCCCTACCTCATCAGACATGGCAGCTGGCCAAGAAGCAGATGACCAACTTTCCTTGGAATATTCCAGAACCTCCAAATCCTATAATGAACAGAAGCTGAAGTTAAAGAGGGTTCTACTCATGGTGAGGTGCTCAGGCAAGGTGCAGATGTTATGTCCAGAACTGAATTAACTAAAGGAAACACCATTCATCCGAAGCCAGGTTGAGAAGGCTTCTCCACATCCAGGCTGTTTGCTGTAGACATGGGCTGTCTGCAGGATGGGCTTCCAGCTAGACATAACAAAAAGGTGGGACTTGCGACTTCATTTCTTAGTTTTGCATTTATTCTCTGCCCCAGCCTCATGCTCAGCTCACTAAGTTTAAGTTCCCAGGCACTGTGGGCATGGGATTTATAGTCATAAAAACTCCCCTGGATACATTCGTTGCCCATTGCCGCTGACAGGATCAACCTTAGACTCAGGCAGTACCTGTTGATATTGCTCCTATTTGTAGAGTTTGGGACTTTTCAATGACCTGCCCTACCCCTGATAATTTTATCATGCCAGCCAGCCCCTTTCACAGATGATGGAACTAGATCAAAGTCTCATGATACATCACTGGTGAAGGAACATTCTCCCCAAACCAGGTGTTCTTAAAGATGTCAGAGCCCACGGTCTTTTCACCTCACTCCTCCACATGTGTCATTTTGGCTTTGGGACAGGTAAAGGGACAATTGGGTAAACGAATTCTGCCAAAATACCTTTTGTAAGCAGGACATGGTGAAACAAGCTCATTCTCTTAGCACCGAGGCAGAATAATTGCTCTGAATGTGAGCCAGTCTGAATTATACAATGAGACACTGCCAGGAGAGCAGGCAAACAAAAATCCAGAACTTTCCATAAATAGTTAGTTCTTTGCGTTAATAGATTTGACCAGAAAGCTGACCATCAGCCAATATGCTCCTTTATTCCTAAACCTTGAAGTGACCTTCAGAAACCTTCAGAAACCATGTGGAAGTCAACCTTTCCATCTAGATGTGTGCATCAGAATGCCACTGGGACTTCAGACCCCAAGGCCAGGGTCCTATCACAAAAGTAAATCAAGGCTAGTTGAGGCTTCAGTTGCTCAGCCCTGCCAAGGTGACCTCCCTCTGACTGTCAAATCAGCCTCTTACACGTTCATCATCAAATTAGTCCAAAGCCTTCAAGAAATTTTCTTTTGAATGTTTTAGTGATGGTGCTACATACACTCAAATTAATTTTCCATCATTTTCTGTGCACAGAATTTGACTCAATCTCTCTTTAAAAGGGGAAATAATTTGGGCCATCTGAAAATGAGTTTTATTTTAAGTAGAAGCTTATTTATTAAGAATACAGTTCTGAAAGCTTTTATGAGCTGTAAAAGTATTAGATTTGAGGCCAAGAAATCTGACAGATCCCCAAGGTCCAGCCTGGCTGAAAGAGAGGACGTTTGAAAGGAAATATCCCAGTGGTAGAAGATGAGGTGGCAGGTAGGGCTTGAGTTGTGTTCCTGTGATGTCCCTAGAAAGCTAGGTAAGGACACTGGGCAAGGACAGACCCTAGCAGGGAGTCAATGGGGGCCTGGGGAAAGGCAGAAAGTTTGACCAGTCTGTGACTAGGGAGACGGTTCAGTCAGAAAACTGCTTGTCTTGTAAGCATAGGGACCAGAATTCAATCTCCAGGACCTACATGAAAAAGCCAGGCACGCCCTTGTAATTCCAGCTTGGGATAGGCAGAGATGACATCTTAGGGCCTGTTGGCAAGCCAGTCTAGCCTAAATGGTAAGCTCCAGGCAAATGAGAGACCTTGTGTAAAAGGCGATGAAGGATGCTCCTGAGGATGTCACTCAAGGTTTTCCCTGGTCCTCTACATATACTCTCACACATATGCACATGCAGAGGCGTTCAAAGGTTGAAAAGTTCAGCTTTTCTCCATTTTTGACACTGTCTGTTGTAGAACGTAAAAGCCACTCATTGCATTTCCAAACTGGTCTTAGCTGGCCTAAACAGGTTTGGGGTTGCCCCATTGAGGGCCTGTTGCCAAGAAAGCATCTCTGGATGTAAAACCATATCTGGAGAGCTTGAGGCTTCCTCTTCCTACCTGCAGGGAACCTGAGCCGAGTGTGGGATCGTAGGGCTGAGACTGTGTCCAGTTGGCTCTTTCTAGCCACCCAAGGCCACAGCGTTCTTTTACGTGCACACAAACCTTTGGGAACAGGTTAGACACTGTCATAGTGTCAAAGCTTAAGTAAGTCTTATCTGGGGCTTGCTCAGCACCACACTGGACACAGCCATTGCCTGGATGGGGAGTCACTCCCTCTCAGTGAGAGAATGAGCGATAGATGTATCTTCCTGTGCCCCGCCCCCTACTGTCCTGCGTTGTGGTTGGCTGCATTCCTCTAGATCTAAGTCTTTTCCATCTTCATGTCTTCCCGGGCACATGACCCAGGTTCTGGCCAATAGCAGCCTCTTTACAGAACTATCCAGTTTGAATGACTGATCGTCTTTTCTTCCCACAATCTTGGGACCTTCTCTGAATTTTTGCCTCAAGCCATGGATCACACACCTTGGAGACAGCCCAGGGAGGCCTGTGGAGGAGGTAAGCAACTGATTGCCTCTCCTTTTATGTCACAGTTCACTGGCTGTTCACCACATGTGGGGCCAGTGGGCCCCACGGCCCCACACAGGCCCAGTGCAACAACGCCTACCAGAACTCCAATTTGAGCGTGGTGGTGGGGAGCGAAGGGCCCTTGAGGGGCATCCAGATTTGGAAAGTGCCAGCTACTGACACCTACAGGTATGTATAGTGATAGACCAGCTCCCCTGAAGAAGACTGAAGTCCTACCAGGGAGGGTGGGGGGTGGGTGCATGTTCCTAGGTGCCCAAGCATGCCAAGGGCCACAGAGTCTGGTCCGTTAGTGGAATATAATGGCTGAAGGTGGACTATGGAAACAAAGATGTCTTTTGCCTTTGAAGAAGCTCACAGACTGTTAGTGGAGCTGACAAACATACAAGCTATCTTCAGAATTATTACTAATTATAATTAGGGTAGACACAGGAAGCTAAGTGTCCAGTTTGATTGGTTTGTGTTTCACATGTATGTGTTGCGGGGTGGGGGGGCAGTGGCAGTTACATGTTCATGTGCGTCTAGAGTTTTCTGGCCCCATGATGATCCCGAGAATGTGCTCCACTTTACATTTGAGGCAGGGTTTCTCACAGAGCCTCACACTCACTGACTGGCTAGGTTGGCTGGCTGGTTAGTGAGTTTGGGATCTCCTCCTGCAATTTCAGGGCTCCAGGGGTCTGCCTGTTTCTACTCCCATAAGTGCCAGGGTTACAAGAACGCGTAGTTTTTCATGTGGGTGATGGAAATTCAAATTAGTCTCTGGACTGGATTGAGCCATCTCCCCAACCTAAAAGCTAATATTCCTTTTCCTTTCATGGCCCTTCCGTTTTTGTGGGAATCACGACACTCTCAAAGTTTGTCTTCGGCCTGTCCCAGCTTCACAATTTTCCATCAGACCAGGCAAGAGTAGACCAATCCCACTGTGCCACTTTGAGTCCATGGAACCAAGCAAAGCTAATGGTGAGATAGTAGGGCTGGTTAAGAGCCAGGCTTCAAGGGTCTATCTCTGTAGGCGGGCTCTTTACTTGGTGTGAATTCTATAAAGTTCCCAGCTAAGATGATACATCCTGTGAGGTTCACTGAGTTGCACCAAATCCTGGACATGTCTGTGTGTTCTCAGGAGGGCTCCGTGGTAGAGGCAAGACCAGTTGCTGGAGGCCTCGTTTTAGAGATGAAAAAACGGGCTCAGAGAAATCCAAAAACAGTCTCCAACCTCAGACACCTGAGAGTGAGCATGGCCCGGCTGCAGCTCCTTCCGCCCAGCACTGTCAGCTGTGCTAAGAGCATCACCATTATGTGGTGCTGATGTTGATGCTCCCCGTGGCTCTCAGAGCATCCCTCTCCCACCCAAAACTCTTCTCAGGTTGCCCTCCTGTTTTCCTTTAATGAATCTTGTGGTAGGCCCACCTGGGGGGGTGTCTTCCAGAGAAAGCTCTGGGTGCCCTGTAAGTGTTATTCTGGATGAGGATATGAGAAAGTTCTATCCCTCCCCACCACCCTTAAACTTCCCAGAGATTCCAGTCGTCCTTCTGTGTCACACCAAGCAGGCCAGACCTCCCAGCAGAACCTCCATGCACAACAGGCCAAGGAGAAAAGGACTCCTGGGGAGAAAGGGGCAGAGCTGGCTGAGGACCTACCAGGTGTGTCTGTGCCTTGGCATTGCTGTGGTTATTACCAAGATGCTTCATAGGGAACCGTGAATCAGAGGTGCTCCCAGCCCAGAGCAAATCCAAAGCCACACTGAGAATCACTTGTCTCTCCTGCAAAGGTCACCTTCAGGGCACCTTTAGGCAAGATATTGTGAGTCGTGCCCATTTCCAGATGTACCCAGGTTGTGGGCTCTCTTCCCCCATATTCCATTTCCTCTCCATCTGAGACAACATGCAGGTACATACAGATTCCCATCACAGGGTGTGTGTGTGTGTGTGTGTGTGTGTGTGTGTGTGTGTGTTAGGGGTTTCCTGGCCTTTGGGTAGAGAAATCACCTGGAGAAACAGGAGGAGCTAAGGGCAGAATTTCTAAGAATAAATGTTTCTCACACTCATCTGGATCTCACACTTATCTGGTTCTCACACTCATCTGTTCTCACACTTATCTGGTTCTCACACTCGTCTNATGTTTCTCACACTCATCTGGATCTCACACTTATCTGGTTCTCACACTCATCTGGTTCTCACACTCATCTGTTCTCACACTCATCTGGTTCTCACACTCATCTGTTCTCACACTTATCTGGTTCTCACACTCGTCTGGTTCTCACACTCATCTGTTCTCACACTCATCTGGGTCTCACACTTATCTGGTTCTCACACTCGTCTGGTTCTCACACTCATCTGTTCTCACACTCATCTGGGTCTCACACTCATCTGTGTCTCACACTCATCTGTTCTCACACTCATCTGGGTCTCACACTCATCTGGTTTTCACACTCCTCTGGTCACCTCTCTTCAGTCGGAGGACTTTGCTGTGACTTTTTCAGACCTGCCCTACGTTTTGGAAGAGGCCAGCCAGACCAACTATACTTACTAAATAGTAATAATAAATTCATTTACTATTTATTATTAATCACAGCCTATCTAATTCTAGTGGGGTTCTGATCTGTATGAAGCACACAGTCTTAGCACACTGTTGACGGAACAGCTGCCGAGATCAGATAGCTGTTAACATTTGCCTTGGGAGAGGATCCCCTAGCCCCAGCCTTGTCTGGCTGTTGCCTTCCTAGACACATATGCACTACACTTTGAAGTGGTCAAGTTAGTAAAGAGAGAGTTATGATCTGGCCACGTCAAAATGGGAAAATCAAAAGAGAAAGGGAGGTTGAGTTTTTGCCTTTGTTGCTGTTGGATTCTAGAGCTCAGCTCTAACACATACCCCTGCCCCTCACCTCATTCCTGACCCCAGATGATACTCAGGGCTTTGATGACCATGGCTACCATGGTTATACTAACTTGGTAATCTAAATAGATAGTTTAGTGCTTTGCTTTTTAGGTCATATAAAAGTGTCCTCAAGTCTAGCATGTGTGAGGCCCTGGACTCAAACCCCAGGATAAAAAGCCAGGAAGGGAGGGAGAGAAGAGGGTGAGGGGAGAAAAAGGAAGGGAAGGCGGGCAGAGGGGAGTGTAGGGGAGGAGAAGGATGGCAAGTGTGTCCTTTAAACTCTATATGGAAGGCCCAGTAATGGAAACACACACACACACACATATATATATATATATACATACACACATACATACACACAAATATACATACAAATACATACATACACACATATATACATACACAAACACATAGACATATAAATATACACATACATACACATACACATACACTTAATATATGTTAGTGTTCCACATAGGGAACTTCCGGTCCTCACTTTTTCTCCTGAGTAATTATTATTTAATAAATACAATTCCTCTGAGAGGGAAACATAGGCTATTCCAGAGGACTTGAGTTGGAAAGACAAAGGGTGAAATTCTTTGCCTTTCAAAATCCATCTCTCCTAGAGTGTGACGCTCACTTAGTACTGTCTGGCTGCTGCCTGATGCCATGATGGTTCCACTGATGAGGGGGTTGGAAATGGGGGCTGACACTTGCCACTGCTGTCTCCCTGGAGATGTACACAGTTGAAAGGACCTCAACTCTCTTTTTGCTTTGTTCTGTTCTGTTTTGTGCCTGAGAGTGAACCTAGAGCCTTGTGTATGCTAAGTAAGCTAAATTTTTCACTCTTTATTTTGAGTCTGAGTTCACTCAGTTTCCCAGGCTGGTCTTGAACCTGCCAAACTCATCAGTCTGATCTTCCCAAGAAGCTGGAATTGCAGGCTCCCACTGCCACGCCTGGCTTTCGCTGACTCCAAATTGTATCCTGGGCCCATCTGCGTTGTGGAAGATAGCCGCAAAGAGGGAAAGAAAGGGAAACTGGGAAGAGGCGAAGGCCAGGCTCCTATAACAGGCTCCCAGATTCTCCATTACACTGGAGCAAGACAAAATTAGCTGGAGGTCCCAGAATCTCTCCTGCCAGGTGCCTTGTGTACCCCGGGTGACAGCAGAGGGTCAAAGTGAGAGGCAGGTAGAAAGTGGAGACTATCATCCAGAAAAGTATCAAAGGCTACAAACTAGGGCAGGAGAACCAGGCATGGCAAGGAGGGACTAGGCCAGGAAGGGCTTGGAAGGTGGGGTGGGAAGGATGTTGGCAATGAAGCCTGATGAGGAGGGGTTAAAGAATCAAGAACCTTGAATGGCCTCTACTCTCCTAGGGAGCTTAACTGAGAAAGAGAGGTGAGGGCTGGGGACAGTGGGAAGTCTCTGCTTTGTGGACATGATTGTGCAACAATGCCTTCTGGAATGTCCCCAGTGGGGGGCTGCAGTGGCTGAAAGTGGAAGAGGGGGCACAAAAGGAACATGAATTTGTGCTAGGCGGGAGGACAAGAGCCTTAGCTTAATCATACATGGAGGCAGACAGAGCGCAGTTCTGAGACCTGGGTGAGGTGGGGCAGGATGGGTAGAGTGTGGTGGGGGGAGGATTTGAGCCAGATGGAGAGGGGTTAGTGAATCCAGCATGAGTCAGCACTCAACAGAAGCCAGGCAGGGCTCTGCTCACTCCCTCTGACTCCCTGCTCAATCCCTCTCCCTACTCAAGCCTACTTCCTTCCAGCCCTTCCTCCCTCTCTGGGGACCCGCATCCTTCCCCACACTCAGTCCCCTCACATATACTCAAAGATCATGTATGAAAGCATTTGTCAAATACAGACCATGGCTCTTGTTATCAGTACCCCCCCAGCCTCAGTTCACATGGTCTTCAGGAGGTACCAGATCTCAGGAGGAGCTGGCTGACCTGGCCACAGCTTTTCTGGTGTTCTCCATCAGTGACCCTCATTTTCTCACCTGGCTCCAGGGACCAGCGTGCACAGCTGGATAGCATAATTCAACCAAATCACAGATGGCCAGGAGACCTTTGGAGGGGGAGCCTCATTGAGCTATGGGACCACTCCTACACACCCGGCACTAAGCTACTGGGGCCTTGCTGTGAGTGCAACACTGAGTTGTAGTCCCTACTGTGTGTCGAACACTGAACCATGTGCTCAATAGTGACCTATGAGGCCCTTACTATACGCCCAGCACAGAGTATGTATTTCAGGACTCAATGAAGACTGAGACTGGAGAGCTTCACAGCCTCTTGGAAGAGCAGCTACAGGGCAGGAATTCAATAACCGTCTACGATGCCAATCAAGTTCTAGACAACAGTAGGAGAGATGTCACAGGCATGATGAATTGCCAGAGTAATTGTTCAGATAGTCATCGCACAGAGCTGGGAAAGTCAGAGGTGGGGGAATCAGGCGAAGATCAATGAGCTGGAAGAAGAATGGAGTTTGGGTCCAACTTTTACCACCCACCAGCCAATGTGACCTTGAAAGTTGTCTTCCTTCCCCTCAAAGGACAAATCCATCTGTAGCATTAAGGGTTTTAGAGAAAGTCATTTTTGTCGGTGCATAGAGTTGTGCAGGCCAGGTGGTGAAGGAAGAAATGGACAGCTCCCCACCAAGGTACCCACACTCCAAGGTGTAATTTGCTCCTTCAACACTGCCCCTGGGGGGACCCTGACGCTTCCATTGAATTGACTGATGCCCGTAACAAGCATCATCAGAAAGTTCCTGCTGGCCATGCCCTCATATGGTCTTCCAGTAATCCTGTAGACTGTGTGGGCTGGATCTGACCACCCCCATTTCATAGGGGAGGAGGCCAGTGGGGGAGGGGCTTGCCAAAGGTCCCACCTCAAGCTAGAGGTAGAGCCCAGAATGAAGTGTGGGTCTGCTGCACAACTGGAGGGGGCTTCAGACGAGGTGTGTGTTTCTCTGAGTGTGTATGGTGGGGGGGAGTCCCTGCCTCCTCTTCCCCATTGCCCCTCCTAGGTGGGCACCATCCCTGCCAACATGCTAAAACCCAACTGTGCTGTTGTTTCAGAATCCAGCAGGCAGCCACTTTGATCCACTACTAATTCTTTATTTAAGAAAGATTCACAACTCAATTACACCAGGTAACAATAGCTCACAGTCAATAACACAAAACACAAGCCCAGCCAACATCCCATCTGACCGGGGACACGGATTGAGATGAGGAAAAACAAAGAAATTACAGCATCAATGTGTTCAGAGTGCTAGCTTGCAATTTCCAGTAAATTGGAATCACTGCGAGTCATTTTCCCCACTTGACTGGCAGGTATATTAATTTCTCGTCATTTGTCAACCATCGAAAGTAAATTGTTTACCGGGTTTGGGGAGAGCATGTCAGAGGCGGGGCTATGGTGGTTATTCTTGCGTAGTTTGGCATGGGACGATTCCCTGAATCCAGGCTACAGCAGCACTGAGCCAATGGGTGCTTTCTCAGCTCAGTACAGAGGAGAGTCCCAGGTGAAACTGGACAGAACTGGACCCAGGACCTCTGGCTGTGCCCTGATCTACCCAGCTCCCCACTCTCATTTGCTCATCCCTTCTGCCTCCCAGGAGTCACCCCCAAGAAGAGCACAGGCTGGCAGGAGCGCTCTCTAAGAGCCTCTACAGGGGCCCCTCATTGACTGTCCTCCACCAGTCAGTAGGTCCCATATAGAATTCTCACCATCACCAATAGTATTATGATCATCCCCCCTTTTAAACTACCAAAGGGCCCAGAGAAGGAAGGTAATTTGCCCAAAGCCACACAGCTATTGAGTAAGACTGATAAAGCCAGGACAAGAAAGTCAAAAGCAAAACATCTCCTCCATGAACTTGAAGGAGGCAGTGGTTTGATCTCCTCCAGTGCAGGGTCAGCACCTAGAAGGAGAAGCTGTGCCTTCTAGGTGCTCCCTGCCCTGAGTGTTAGGAAAAAATCCTAAAACGAGCCGCTCCACCTGTGCAAAGAAATCCAATTAGGTCAGATTAAACCAAACTAAAATGCCCATGTTTTATTAAGTGCAGTGCTCTCCAGTGGCCAAGAGCATGGCAGGGGAGACAGAAAAGCGGGGAGCACATGCAAACCCAGGACCACATGTTCCTTCTCTGGGTGCCCACTTAAACACACTGTGGGAGTTCAAATCCTGGCATGCTGGGATTTGGAATCCAGCCCAAGGCAGCTCCCAGGCCAGGGATGGATGCCAGGGGCTAGGGTGACATTCCGAATTTAACACTGAGGAGCAAAGCTGGGATTTGGCTCCAGGCTTATGTAAAGGCAAGCCCTGGTTTTTCTCACTGTCACAGGTCACTCTGAGGCAGAACCAAACTTATAGTGTTAAGAAAGTTAAGCTCCGAGGTTTCAGGCCTTGGGGAGAGGAGGAAGCATCCACATCTTCCCAAAACCTCCACAATCCCCTAAACACTGAGTTCCTAACTCAGAAATGTGTGTCTGAGGCCACCACCGGGAGTAAGTGACACTCACTGACACCTGGTGGTCAAGCTTTGCTATTGACTTTGGAGACCCTGCCTTGGCCTAGACTCATAGCTTTTCCTTCAGTAGTGGGAGGGGAGGCTCTTACAGGTCAGCTGGGTTTGCTCAGACCACACAGCCAGGACATCCAGAACTAGAGCCAGTGAATGGCTCCTAGCTCAGGGCTCTTGCCAGCCCACCTCACTGCCAAGAACCAAGCTGAGATCTGGAGGGAGGTGGTGGAGTTTGGATCACTGGAACAACAGGAGAAATACGAAGGCAGGTGGGGGGGTTGAAGTCAGGAACAAACAACTTCCGAAATATAATAATTTGGCTAAATTTAAACCTGTGAAAGAGTTCAGAATGATTCATAATGCATGCAGATTGATGCAAATGAGTATGCAAATAATGCAGACAGGAATGAGCTGGGTGCTGCCTACCTCTCTGCAGTGAACAGGAT
This sequence comes from Ellobius talpinus, assembly GCA_001685095.1. Classification (NCBI taxonomy): domain Eukaryota; kingdom Metazoa; phylum Chordata; class Mammalia; order Rodentia; family Cricetidae; genus Ellobius; species Ellobius talpinus. The sequence goes on from LOJH01000812.1 coordinate 33,366, forward strand.
GGAGCAGGACAAGGACTTAGGCAGAAGTTTTCTAGGCAAACCCCATCTCGGAGTGGAAATGAGACCTTTTCATGCAACCTGACCAAGCCCCAGAAATCATCTTTCAAAGCCAATATTATCATTATCTCCCTTTTATATTGCTAAGAAACTGGGGCTCAGAGAGGGAAGTCTCCTGCATTTCCATCCTGAGACTGTCCTTCTCTGGAAGCCACGCTGCCTGCTCCACAGTCCTCTGCTCATGTTTCTCTTAGCTGAATAATTCCGCTCCTTCTCCCCTTCCACCAACGAACCCCCTCCGCCTCTGCTTTTTTGTCATCCTCACACCTTTGTCTCTCTCTCTCTTAGAGACAAGATCTCATGTAGCCTAGGCTGGCCTGAAACTATGTAGCTGAGGATGGTCTGGAACTTCCCATCCTCCTGTCTCCACCTCTCAGGTGCTGGAATTACAGATACACGCCCCTATGTCTGGCTTCAGGAAGTGCTGGGGATCGAACCCAGGGCACATGTGTGCTAGACAAGCCTAACTACATTCCCAGCCCACTCCTCTTGTCTGTCCCCCACCATCTCCCCAATCCAGGGCGTGTGTGTGCACGTGCATGTGCGTTCCCATGTATGTGTGCACACACACACTCATGCAGAGATCAGAGGAGAACACTTAGTCTCTTGAGACAGGATCCCTTACTGAGCCTAGAACTATGGGGGCAGCCCCAAAGCTCCAGGGATCCTCTTCTCTCCACCTCCCACCCCACAAGTGCTGGAGTTACAGGTGTGAATTTGAACTCATATCCCTAGTTTTGCACAGTGAGCTCTCTCTCTCTCATCTGCTGAGCCTTCTTCTCGGCTCTCTCTTGTCCATTTGCAATGTATCAAGAGTGTTTGGTTGAAGGTCAGAAGGAATTGGTGTGTGTCCTCTTGGGCCCCTCTTCATTAACATTCATATGTTTTCCAGCTGCACACATGGGAGAGGAAGAAGTGGACCTCAGTCCACCACTGGCCAGCTGTGCGGCCTCAACTGGCTTCATCTCCCTGAGCCTCAGTGTCCTCATCTTTCAAATGAGATTAGTCACCTTTACCATGCACCAGCATGTGCCACAACAGCCACATCAGAGCATGCAGTCTTCCTTCTCCAAACCTACAACCTCGCCTTCCCCACACTAGCCACCAGCTGCCGCTGGACATCAGAGAGGCTTCCTGCCTCTTCACGTCCGATCACACAAGCCCTGACTCATATTGTCTACCCTTTGGTCTTGTCTGAGAGTCCTCCAATCTGTCACCCCCGGACCTCCAGTTCACCCCCATGCCTCCACCTCTGGCACATGTCAGTCCTCTGGCCCTCCTGGCTCTGAGAATCTGATGGTCCATATTCTTTGTGGACATTTACAGCACCCATGCATCTCCATTACATCATCTCTCTTTGTTTTGAACAACCATATGGCTTTGAAAAGGAATATGACGCTATTCCTCTATTGGAGAAGAGGCTGGGTCCCCAAAGGGGTCACCAAATCTCTAGTCTCGGAGCCCCACAGCTGCCTCCACAAGAGAGAGCCACCCATATGGTGAGGTCTCTTTGCATTTCCCAGTTTCTTCAGAAGCTCTTGCAGAACCTGGAACCCATCTCAGGTCTTAGCCTGATGCCCATCCCAGCATTTAATAAATGCAAGCAGGTGCCTGAGCGGCCAACTCAGTCATGAATGCCAGATTCCACTTGCATTGCATGGAGAACCCAGGTTCTTATCTGTTGTTTTAGAAAGCAGATGTCTCCGTTGCATTAGAAAACAGCTGTCCCCAGGATTGTCCCTGCAGAAAGGACCTGGACTGCACCTTGAGAGTCTCTACATGTTCAGAACATGGGGTGTTTACAGAAGCCATTGGAATGTGGACAAAGCTGTCTTCCATCTCTTGCTGGCTTTTCATTAACAAACTTTCCAACTGAACACACAGGAACTTGAGAACCCTCCCTGGGCCCCTGGCAACCATCTTCAGGGAGGCATTTGTTAGTGTTTGTCAGCTGATACGCTGACTGTCTCCAAGACATTCCATTCCTCTGCCACGGTTCACAAATTGAGTTTTCCCCCATCCTTACTTGGCTTCATCTCAGCCATCTCAGAGGCGGCGGCAGATCTAATCCCACGTCCCCACACTCTGTTTTTATTTTCATCGTGATCAGTTGTTTGTTGTCTGCACAGATTGCTCCAGGAGGAGGTACTGCTGGGATGGGATAAACAGTCTGGGCTGATAAGTAAGCTCTCCTCCGATGATGCTCCTTGTTTCTGGGCCCTGAGGAGAGACTTTCAAACTTCGTACCAAGCCAGTTTCTGCTAGCTGCTATAGCCGTTCACACCCATTAACAACAAACACTTACTGAGCGCCTATTGTGTAGCAACCCTGGGGACTGCAAGGCTGAATTCCTTTATCATCCACAACACTTGGGGGATAAGAGATCGGGTCTTTTCTTTTTCTAGTTATATATTAGAAACAGGAAGGCTGTTTGTCTAGGGTCTCATGGTCTTTTGATTCTGGGCTATGAAATCCCATCCCGAATAGGGTCTAGGTGCTCAACCCCTTCCCAAACCTGCTCCCTCCCTATGTCACTCTCTTGACCATCTGGCTAACCCCTCATCTTTCTACCTTCCTAACTCTGTGACTAAGTAACTCCACCACCCCACCCCGGATGGACTGCGACTGCTTTCTCCCAACAATGGAGAGTGATCTCCCTCCTGGAGAGGTGCTTGGGCCCCTGAAAACCCAAGGTGGGTTTGGGTTGACAGGTGGCCAGGGATTGGTCTCCAACCACAGTGGGAGCCATGTTTTGATCTGTTGCAGCATCTCAGGCTACGGAGCAGCTGGTGGGAAAGGCGGGAAGAACACCATGATGCGGTCTCATGGCGTGTCTGTCCTGGGCATCTTCAACCTGGAGAAAGATGACATGCTGTATATCCTTGTTGGCCAGCAAGGGGAGGATGCCTGTCCCAGGGTAAGCACCCAGAGCAGGGGCTTGTCCCAGCACCAGGGGAGGTGTGGGTGACCTCTTGGAGGACAGTAACCTCCCATGATCCTTTTGGGGGACTCACATTCAAAGTCTTGCACCAGCTCCACCTGTGAATCCCCCTCCTTTCTGAGGGCCATTTGATGCATGAAGACACAGGGAATGTAGGCCCATGGGAGTTTTATAGCCCTATAGGAGCCACGGCTGAAGCTTGGGTCCCACAACTGACTTAAAGCCAAAGGTCTGAATCCCAAATTGACCAAGGGTAGATGTCCTCCACAGAAGTAGGAGAGGGAGCCCCCTTCTGAATGCCCTGGCTGACACTCTGTTGTGCTGTATTTAGCCATATTATTATGAATAGTGAGAAAAATTAAAAGACTTTACATTCACTCAAAAATTAGATGTATGACCACATCTCGGTGTACGTACAAAAAGCAAAAAGTGTCCCGAAAGATTCAGCTTCAGTAGCTGCGCTTCTTGGGATGACACTGGATTGGGGGCGGCCACAAATAGTGTCCTAAATGATCACATAAAGAATGTTCTCGGGCCTGGAATGTAGCTCAGTTGGTGGAGTGTTTGCCTAGCTTGCACGAGTTTGTGGGGGGGGTTATTTGTTTCCCTGAGCATGGTGGAGCACCTGTAACCCCAGCATTTGCGAGATGGAAGAAGGAGAATCAGAAGTTCAAGGTCATCTTTGGATTTGGAGTTTGAAGTCAGCCTGGGATACATGGACACAGGAACCCCTAACTCAAATTAAAAGAAAGAAGACTGTCATCACATATTATTTATTTGTGTGATTAAAACTAAAGAATTTAAAGCATAGACCAGACCGAGTCAGAAGGCTGGTAGCCTGTTTCCCATTAGTTAATTTTCTGTTCTGACAAAGCACCTGCCAGAAACAATGTCAGGATTGGAAGATTCACTTTGGCTTATGGTTTCAAAGGGTCTAAGTCCATCATCGTGGAGAAGGCTTGGAGAACTTCATAACAGCAGATCTGGAAACAGAGAGATAGAGGCAGGAACCAGGGGCAAGTAAAACCTTCAAGGCCCATCCCTAATGTCCTGCTTCCCCCAGCTAGACCCCACCCCCTAAGCACCCCACCACTTCCAAAACAGCATCTTCAACAGGGAAACAAACATTCAGACTATAAGCCCATAGAGGATGTTTTAGAATTAAACTTTATACTCCCATTTTATAAATGGGGGGGACCATGAAGGTGAAGGAACTTGCCCAATGTCATTCACAATGTGGCCCAGAACTCCAGAGCATTTGTTTTGGCTGCATCCTACACTTGTCTGAGCCTTCATTTCTGTGACCTTCTTCCCATTTCCACTTATACAGCCCATTGCTGGACAAGCCTCTGTGATCGCAAAGACAGCCTGTCCTTGTATTTCTAACCCCGCTGGGGTGTCTACCAGTCAAAGACAAGTCCAACAGCAGGATCTGAGAATGCCCAGAGCAGTTGAAAGACAGTGAGGGCTTACTAGAAAGCAGCTATGGAAGCCCCAGACATCCCCAGCTGTCTGGCTCTTGCCTCGCCAGTGTTAGCAAGGTGCCAAGACCCTGGCAGTGCTGGCTATGCTGGCAGGATGGCAGATTATCCTGCTTGGATCAGGCTAACGCCTCCCTGAAGCATAGCTTTGCTGGATCTTCTCCTAGAGTTGTCCCAGCAGCCTGGGAGGACAGACAGGGAGCAGGGACTACCAAGAAAGCAGTTCAGTTCCACAAAGAAACTTGGCTCCAAAGAATCAAGTGATGGGCTGTGAGTTCATGGGGCAGCAAGTTCTCACTTCCTGGTACCCCGCTCCTCCCGGCGTTAGCACAACACTGGAGGATCTAGCCTGGTGTATACAACCTCCTGTCTGAGAAATGCCTCCACTCCCACTTTTATTTAGGAACTATAATCAGGATTTTGCAGGCTGTTATAATATATTAAGTCATTAAATTACAGACTGCTGTAATTTTCACAGGAATTTATTGAGTGCTAATGTAATTCTTTCATCTAAGTAGAAAGATTGCATTGACTTCTGCAAGGGACTTTTACTTGATTGGATTGTAATCAGTTATGTCTTTTCACAGGACTGTGTCCTTTTTTTTAATTCAATTGTAATCTACTTGTCCCTCTAGGTTGCTGCACTTTATCATTCTTATTAATCAACCTACTTGTTCTCAAACTTTGTGGACACATAGGGAGCGTTCCCGAGGGGGCAGGAGGAGGCCATCTCAGTCCTGAGCAGAGGGAAGCGCCCAACGCTGGTCAGCCAGGCATGCCATGCACACTTGGACATGGGAAGGGTCCTCCTGGTTCCTCTACACGCTCCCTATGGGTCCTTAGGCAAGAAGGACATGCTGTCTTCAGGCATTGTCTCCACCTCCAATTTCCACTAGGGAAAAAAAAAACAAATGAAAATGAAGTAAACTCTAAGAACTGAGCTACTACAATTTAGCTGGCCATCCCAAGCTCCTGGAACAGGAAGTCGGCTCCAGCTGCTCCTGGAAAACACCTCTGCACAGACAGAGACAGAGAGAGACAGACAGAGAAAGAGAGAGAGAAACAGGAAGAGAGACAAGCAGAGACAGACACAGAGAGATCGAGAAATAGGGACAGAGAGAGGCACACAGGGAGCCAGGCGGAAACAGAGAGATCCTATTTCCTACAAGGTCTTGCCTCCTAGCATGGGGTTCTAAACCAGGCTTCTTCCACAAAAGCACTACTGGCATCATAGAGTAGAGTTTCTATATGGCAGAGAGGGGCCTGCCCCTTGTTGCTGTGATGTTTAACAGCAACCTCCTCCTCCAGCAACAACAAGCAAAATGTGCCTCCTGGAAATCCCCACAGTCCCCGGATGGCAGAGTCACTAACCTAACTGCCAGGCCCCATACTCTCACCCATCAAATACCAGTGCCTGAGCTAGACAGTTTTCAGTTCATTCAAAGTGTTTCCACAGAGCTATATTGAGTCACTATGTGTGCTATCCATCATTCTAGGAAATTGAACAAGGGAGAGTCTTACACATAACTTACACACAAAACACTTTCCTTCTAGCAAAGAAAGAAGGAGTTGGCCAAGGCCCAGTCCCTGAGGTGAGGGTGTGCCTGTGCACCTAAGGGGAGGAGGAGAGGAGCAAGCAGGTAGATAAGAGATGAGGGCCAAGGAAATAGACTGGGCCAGGCCACTGTAATGGCACATTCCACATCCTCAAAGCCAAATGATGATATAATAGGATGTGCCTGCAAGGTCTCGCTGTGGCTGCACCATGAAACTTGGATCTCACAAGGACAAGAGTCAAAGGCTACTTCATTCATCCAGCAAGAGATGCTGGTGGCTTAGACCAGAGTGGCCAAAGTGGAGGTGGTAGAAAGTGATTGGATACTGGGCATGTTTGGAATGTGAAATTCATAGGGGCTTCCTGCTTGATCATATGAAGAACTGAGAGAAAGAAAGGTCAGGAGGGACCCCAAGGACTGAATAGCTTCCATCACAAGCCAGAGAATGCTGCAGAAGGGTCAGCTTGGGCTGGGATCATGCCTGAAATCCCAACAAGTTTGAGGTCAGTAGTCTGAGCTACATTATGACCCTCAGTTACAAGTGAGACTGCCAAAAAACAAACACACAAACAAAAAAAACCAAAAAACAAACCTCAACAGATTTTTTTGGCAAGGTCAGGAGGTCAAGGTCAAATACACTGACTATGGTGATCTAGTAGACAACAGGAGATGGCAGGTGGACAACACCAATAGACCTCTGGGGTTTAAAAGAGAGGTCCAGGGAGGAAGATATGAGCCAGCATCAAGTTCAAATGGGGGCTGAGACTGCCTATGGCATGATACAGAGGTGAGGAAAAACCGAGGATGAGTCCTGGATCCCCAGCATTTAGAGATTAGAAGGAAAGAGAAGATAACAAGGAGCCAGGGAGGGAAGAGGGACATGGGGCAGGGGACATCCTAGGAATCAGGGGACGTGCAGTGTCTCCACCAGAGGCTGCTGCTAAGTCAGAGGAATGCTAGCTGAGAATGGATCATTTCTTGGGCGCCCTCTGCCCTGGTTTCAAGGGCTACATGGAGCAGGCACATGGAAGACTGGCCATCCTCAAACTCCATTGTTCTTGCCCAACACTGTATCCAAAGTCCCCAAAATCAGTTCTCTCAGAAAAAGCATCCCCAGGATGTGGAGGTCACACTGCTGGCTGCCAGAGCAGAGACAGGTGTGGAAGTCAGTCTTCTGAGCTCTGCTGGTTCAGGCTAGATAACCCTTTGATTTATAGGTGGAGGAGAGTCCAGATCCTTGAGAGCCTCACGAAAGTACTGCTCAACTGGCAGCTCTCATGCTCTCCCCCTCCCCCTGCACCCAGCCTTGGGGCAGGCATGCTGCCACTCATTCCTGTCCCAGGATTCTCCCTATAGCTCTGAGTATTGCTACGTATACACGAGAAAAGTGTTTAGCTCTATCCCAGCAGTCCAGGACTTTCCATGCACACTAAATCCACTCTAAGAAATGTCAAATTATTTCCATCATTAAATCCAAAATGCCATAAAACAAATTGCATCTCGGCTGTTTGTCTGGAAATTTCTCAAGTACTGACTGCCGGCACTCCTGAATTCTTTAGCATAAGGAATGGCTCAAGATGGATTGCCGTGTCCACTGGCTGGTTATGCAGCAGTGTTTGATGAAAATTTGATGTTTTACTGGCTTTTATTCCATTAAGTGAAAGGAAAGTAATTTTCTCCTGAGGTCAGTCTGGTGTTTAGAGAATTCATCTGAGCTGCAGCAGCCAAACCAGGCATGACTGTTCTTCAGCTGGTAGGCTCTTCCTCCCAGGAACCCAGGGTTTTGTGTTACAGACATCCCAGTATGGTCACTCCCACATCCCACCAGGAGCCTGTGGGGCCCAGACAGAGGTGAATCTAATGAAATGCTAACTCAACCACCTCCCCATCGATGGCAGTGGCTCGCCTCCAAATCACCATGCGGTGGTTGTTGCTGTGATGTCACTGTTTCCATCCCACACCTAAAGACCACTGGGTCACCCAAAGTGGTGCTGAACGTAGCTCTCGGATCCCAAGGTCCGCTCCCTCTTCCACATGGCAGCCAGGAGACTCTACCGTCTTCCTGGGCTTCCATGTTGGAGATTTCTAGAAACAAGAAATAGGACATTAGGTAGGAGGGATGAGATGTCTAAGATGGAGACATGACGTTCCCAAAGGTGAGCTGAGAATGAAAATTCCTCTATTGGGTTTTGTTTACTTGTTCTGGATTTATTTTTAATTCTCTGCATAGTACTGCAGAACTGAAACTTGAGAGGAGAGAGAGAGAGAGAGAGAGAGAGAGAGAGAGAGAGAGAAAGAAAGAGAGAGA
>LOJH01000813.1:16947-41215 GCA_001685095.1 Ellobius talpinus
GAGGCAGAGGCAGGTGGATCTCTGTGAGTTCGAGGCCAGCCTGGTCTACAAGTCAAGTTCCAGGCGTGGCTCCAAATAGCTACAGAGAAACCCTGTCTTGAAAAAAAAAGCAAAACAAAAATAACAAACAAACAAACAAAAAGAAAATGTCTGGTAACATCTCTTCCCATGTGAATGTCTTTGGTTCAGAGGGTCTCTACAGCTGACTCCTGTCCCCCTTTGGCCCCTTTGAACTCTCAATCAGTGTGGAATTTGGCCCCAGGATGCTCAACTACCCTCTCTTGATTTACCTGCATCTGCGCTAATCCTGTCTGTCTTCCAATCCCCTACATCAATAGTCTTGGTGGAGTTGATAAAACCAGGCATTGACTTACCTTTCAAAGCATCAGGGCTTTGCCAGCCGTTTTCTTAGGCTTTCCCCCTCTGCTCATTTGCTCACTAAGACTGCATGCTTCTCTAGAGCAGGAACCATGGCTGAGATCGCTTCCATTATCGTCCAGGCAAACAAGCAAAGCTTCAGCAAACACGAGCTGACTGATTCGTATCTAAGCGATTAGCCTGACCAGACCACGGAAGAAAAGTTAACCAAGAGCTACAGCCCATTATTTTAAAGTTATTGTTGGATTTTTAAATTATAAAAAGAACTTTCTCTTGTTTTCGCTTAAGTCAGCATCTACAGAGAAAAAAGTGACCCCCCATTTTTCTCTATGTCTGGAAAGAGAAATACTACTGCGTTATGAGAGTTCATTAAAGCTTTGCTCTGCTCCCTTTCCCAGCATATGCTACAAATCTTCGCTGCAGCCGGGTACGTTTTTTTCCAATTAATTTTTCTCTTTTGCTTTACTGGCAGTCAGTTTTACTAATAGTCATTTTTCTAAGTCAAATGCTTTAATTAAAATTGGAATGAAAAATCTGATTAAAATCTAAATTGACTCTAGGAGCTGTGATCTTTTACTCTGATCTTTGCAGTTACATAATTTATGTCCCAAATTGCTACATTAGGATTTTTCAGTCCATTTTCCTTACCTAAGGCCTTTACAAAAACCTTGAACTTTGAACCAAATAATCCTGATTTGAAAGCCATTACATACTCAGTGTCAAGCATTTCAAGACCAGCAATAGGTTAGAAAGTGAATTTCCAAAATTATTTAATTTTTGAGCAATTCCAAAAGGCAGGCATGTAAAGTCTCCCTAATAGCTTCCTTTCCCATCCTAAACTGATATTTAAATATAGTCAATGCTCTTGAAGCTCACTCCTGGTGATAGATGCTCGGACACGATCAAGAAGAAGTCAATTAATTTATTAATTTCGAATATATAAATATATATACTGAGTAGTCAGTAGAGAAAAAAATGATCGGCTTATCAAGGCTTCTGTCTTTCCGTTTTTCAAAAAGCTTTCTAATGACTACACTTTTAAAGGCAGGACCTGAAAATCCACAAAAAGCAACGTCGTATGCCCCAAACTGATCAAAACTCTAAACCTGAAGCCACAGAACAAATTTATGAATCCTATTCCAATTTAGTATCACAGGTGGACAGATGAATAATTTCATAAAAAATGTATGAGTCCATGGGGACATCTAAATTCAAACAAAGGCTGAAAGAACAAAGTGACAAAAATGGGGAACACTTAAAGAGACAGACATAGACATAGTTCATAGGGCACGTTATTTTCCAGGCTTAGCTTGTGGGGGTGGTCAGGGCGAGCTGGCCCCATGGCTGTGCACCACAGATTGAAATGGACTGTTGCAGGCAAAGGTCACCCCACGGTATCAATTACTTGCTGCTACCTGGAAAATTTGATTTCATGCCCCTCAGTAGCACCGCTTTCTTCTCTAGCACGGATGGCAACTGGCTCCGGTGGGTAACAAGAATAATGCATTTCCTAGGATTGTCAGTGAAGCTGAAGATCTGGGGCACAACCTAGGATTGCCAGCGAAGCTGAAGATCTGGGGCACAAATGTGCTGAGCGAATGGGATGGGAACGCCGAGTCTGCCCTCTTCGTAACCCTGCCTTGAAGAGTTTGTTTGCTTTCTGACTAGCAGTTGGTGGACCCATAGCTACAGAGTCTAAACTACCTACAGTCTGTATTTAGGCCAACATCCATTTCTCCGTGGAGCTCCTCTGAGAAGAGACTAGCTTGAGATGTGAGCAAATATAAAACGTCAGGGAATCTGAAGACAAGAAAGTTTGTACTGATTTGATTTTTGTCTAGAACTATCTTTAATGTTCTGTAAATAATCTCCTGCCCAAGGTCCCTAGTCCAAATCAACAGTCTTTGGAAAGATGGGCTGCTATGATAGTGAGGGTACTATCACACTAGGAGGCTGACGGGAATATTTAAAGTATACAACAGCAAATGCTTTCCTTGCATGGTACCTGCTCCATTATTGAGCTGACTGTGAGGTAGAAGGATGAAAACACAAACCTGCCAGACCCTTGCTGGTCTCTGATCTAAGTGACCATCTAGAGATCACCATCTAGCAGATCACATACTTGCTCCTTGTTTTGTTTTTAACCTTATTTCTTTATTCTTAATTCTAATTCAAAAAGACTTGTGATGTTTTCATCAGCAATGGAAAGGAAAGGCTAAAATTACAAATCAATGAAATACCAATCTATGTTGCAGGCTAACTAAAATGATGTTTTTAAAAAAGGAAATTAAAAATTGGAGTTAGTAGATGATCTTTTTTACTTTTTAAGAGCTGTGGGGGGATGGGATCTTTTTAAGCTCACACAGCACACAGTGACCATGCAGTCAGGCCTGCCAGTAAGGAGTCAGTGCAAAATACAACGTGGGAAACACATACACACAGCATCCTCTTCAAGTCACCTTGGCGGTTCTCATTAAAAAGATCAAATCCCAGGCCATGAAAGCATGTAAGGGAAAGGGGGACCCTTAGGGCTTTGGGTGTTGGGCATCTCTGGGTGGGGAAAATGGTGGGGGAGGTGAGGAAAGAGGAGGAAGTGGGCGAGAATTGCTTTTTCTCTCAATATCAGTTCCAAGAACACACGTCCATCTGAGGAGCACTGCCATTGTTAGAGGAAGCGGTGAATCTGCCCCCGCTGAGGGTCAGGGGATTCCAAATTATTTCAAGCCCTTTGATACAAAAGGCCAGACTCCTTCCTTCTCCCTTTGTGAATAAATGAAGGAATAAAAACCTAGTCATGTGTTGCTTTAAACTGACCACTATTTATGCCTTAGTTAAATGGTTTTATAAATGCAAATAATCCTCTCAGGACAAAAATGGCAATTTTAGAAAGACGTTAGAAAAAGAAGAAGAGGAAAATTATGTATCTTGGGTTCCTCAGCTCAACACAGAGAAAAGGAAATGAAAGATTTTTCTATGTAACTCCTTTGTCACACGAAATGAGAAATTGTAATTCAAAAAAGCAAAGTGATTTGCCCCAGGTCATTTAGTTTCTCAGAGGCGGAAATACAAGTTTCTTAATCTGGGACAATTTGAGAATCAGGAGAAGTGATTGCAGCATACTTTATCCACTGACTAGAATAAAAATCCTGATTCCAGATTTATACTTGTGTAAATAGGTGAGAAGGGGACGTTCTGTATAAAATGCTTACTCTAAGTAGAAAAGAAAGAGTGGATTTGTACAACTACCAGTAGCTGTTGGAGTGAGAGAAGGAAATGGTGTCTGCACACTGGAAGGTGGAAGCAAGACTCCCACGACAATTGTGCCACCTCTCCACGGGCCCCAAGAGTGGTCACATAGGCTGTCACAAAAGCCTGCGGCAAGTCCTTTGCTCTACGCTGCTAACAGACCTTCCCAATTAACATCTTCTCTCACTTCTGAGAGATAGGGCCATCCCACGTTCTTTCCCATGGGTCTTAATCCCCGCCACATAAATGACAGGCGTTCTTTGTTTCAATTGTCAAACAAAAATAAAGAGACAAATCTTCATGAGGAAACGTCTATTTGGGAAGAAGGATATGATTGCCATCTGTGACACACATTGACAGGCCAAGCAGCCCCAGTATGTCTAGGGAAGAGACAAAAGGAAAAGCTGAGACATTTATTAAGACAGGGAAATCTGCATATGTTATGATGAGCACAAATGCACTGGTACTTCTGGTGCCTGAGGAGGCTGGCAGACGCTGACTGTGGGGCAGCAACTATGGTTACGCACAGCTCATTTGCAGGGTCAGCGCTGTCAGATTTCCCTACAATTGCTAACAAGAACAGAATCTTAAAGATGAAGTGATCTGTTTCTCTGGAATCCTCCTGGCCTTAGAGGTCCTGAAACAGTCGTGTATGATGCTGCGGTTTCCACTCCTAGTCTTTTATATAGAGGAGTATGACCAGAAGGGTCTTATTGGCATGGTCTGTTTTCACAGAATGGACCACACTTCTGCTGCTCAGGGCCTCTGGCTCACGTTCTGCACCAGTGGAGGCGGGTGGAAGGCAGGGGCACAGCCAACATGAGAAGGACTGCCTGAACACCCGTTCTACAAAGCTCTGGTTGTGGCCTGAAGCTTTCAAGAGAAGATGCGCTTGGAAGGTGTGCCCTTCTTGTCTATGCTGTCGCATTCCCAAGCACAAGTCTAAGATGACTTAAAGGTGGACTATTGATCTCCTTTTCCTGTGTCCTCCAGTCAAGACTTGCATTTGTGGTCATCGTCTGTAAAACTCAGAAAGAACATCTGTGAGCATTGCTGGGAGCCAGCATTCGCGTTCTACCCGATGAATGGCACAGCGTCATGAACAAAGGGCTAAATGGTATTAACAGAGGTGAAAACAAGCAGGGTAGATTGCTTATATATACATATATATGTACACACACACACACACACACACACACACACACACACAGGTCTGAAGAGCCAGGCTTTGCCAATGAGAATAGCATCCCTGACTGTCCCTTGTAGTAGCAGATAAGAAATGAACTTTACAGTAAGGAATGAAGATGATTTGCTACACAGTAAGCAAGTGTCTGAGGGAGTCCTTTATCCCAGATACTCCACACCTCACTGATAAATCATGGTACCCCCTTGAGTCTATCTCTTAAATGTATTTTAAAGTCAAATCTTTTCTATAATCAAAGCTCTAAGCATTGTAGTGAGAAAGAGGGATTTGCCTGTGGTGGTATCTTAGTCTGATGAGAATATCTTAGGAAAGGATATGAAGGGAATTTTCTAGAATCTATGATGATGTTTTCCCTCACATAACTGATGTGATATACATTCAAAAAGAATAATTCATGGCTTGGCATGAAAATCAGTTGATAGAATGTTTACCCATCACGTGAGAGACCCTTAATACCACACACAAAAATTAATAGGGTTTTGGAGTAAGTTTACCTCAGTGTAAATGAGCGTTCGTGATGTAAACATGACTATGTCAAGGACCCCAGTGCCTCAGACCCACGGAAATGTCAAGACTTTCCCCTGGTTTGAGTATCAATGTTGACAGAGTATACAGGAAGTATCAATTACAGCTTCCTCCTCCCAAATGACTGCCATAGAGGACAGCTCCCCTGCGGAGACACTGCCACACCCTCCCCACTACAGAGATTAACTGGCCCACCTCTTTGGTCAGCTGTATATAATAAACAAGCTGATCTTCTGGACTGTTGGTGCATTTCCATCCGAGTACACAGCCCACCTGGCTTTTCTGGACCTATGTCTGTCATTTTCTTCATTCTCCATTGCTTCCGGTCAGGTCAATCTTAAAGCCATGCATGTCTTCGCAGGGATTTACTGTTTGACACTAAGAAAGAAATATTATTGTCAGATCCAAATAAGTATACAGATTGTCTCACCAAAGGACTCTCTCCTTGTGGACAAAACCTGGGGAAGCAAAGCTAAGGGACAGAAGCTGGGGAGTTTATTCTACAAATGAAATGTTTAACGTGGCCATCTGGAATCAGCCAGTTTGGGGCAGACACGTTGGGAAGTAGTTTTGATCTAAAGTGGCAGACTCATGACTGTGATAAGTGGAGCCATTCTTACCTTTGGTGCTGAGTCTCTCAATCTAAGGTCCTGAGTGTGGCTCACCTTCCTGATCTAAGGGTACCTATCTTCTTTTTCTGTGTCAACTTTTTCCAGTTAACACTTTGCCCTCCAAGGGAGCCAGAGAAATATGGACACTTACTATTTCTTTTCATTTTTTTTTAATCTCTGGATTTTAACTCCCTGAGGGCAAGGTTTTACAAGTTCTCCATCATATCTGCATTCTTCAGGGGCAGTCCATATCTCTCTTATTAATTGAGGGCTCAACGCTTCTCCCAAGGACACTGGCCTGGTAAGAAGTGCCGCCTTAGGACTCATTGTGTGTGTCTGTCAGAGGACATTTGACCTTTGAAGCTTAAATTTCCTCCCAGAAGCACCTTCCCCTGATTCACTGAGGAGTCCCCGGGGCTTTAAGCATCCCTCTCAGCCTAAGATGCTCCTGCCGACCGCCCTGCCCCCACCCCATCATCTGCAATCTTCATAGCACCTACCTTTAGGATAGTATTTGTATCATTGTTCTTATTTTAGAATTCTGCCTCTTCTGATGAAATGTGAGTTCATGGAGCTGTGGCTCATGCTTGTCTTACCTGGGATTTCACAAATGCACAATAGTGTGCCGCAGTCGAGACGGCATCTAATTGGGATGTTCGCTCCAGCACGTCTTCCAATTGCCCCCAGCCTCCGCTTTTCTCACCTACCACATGGGAATGTTAATAGTAACTTCCCCATTCAACAGCTGGAAGGAGAGCAGGATAACACTGTAAGGTGCTCAGAGTAGCAGCTGCCACTTAAAGACACACTCCCTGCTGGTCTTTAGTTAGGAAACTAGGCGGATGTGTGGCACACAGTCACTAGAGGAAATGTCTATTGAGTTCATGAGTGAACAAGCGAAGGGTACAGACAGCCATGCCTGTGAACTGAAATCCCAAATAGAGTTCTCAACCTGGTGCGCTCAGCCTACTGATGCCCAAAGACATCAATTAAATTAAGACCTCGGTAGAAGGAATCTCAGTGGCTATTGCAGATAGATAGGACTGGTGACCACCTGAGATTTTGAGCTTGTTGTCTGTGTCCAAAGAAACTTTCTCTGGAAATCTGACAGCAGAGATCCAGTGCATTGGATCACATGTCTAATATGTAAGCATAGGACAGTAAGGCTCTGGGGCTGAAGTACTACATTCTTGCGTAGCTTTTTGCCCTCCCTGGTGATGTCAGTGACAGGAGACAGAGTCAGAGGCTCACAGCGTCTTCATTTGAAGGGGAAAGGTTAACGACAAGGCTTTAAGGCCCTTTGGGGGGTAACGCCCCTAAAAGGGGCTGCCTCGGTGCAGACACACTGGTATATATCACGGTGACAAGCAGACACATCTTAAAACAGACTTCACAAACACAACTGAAAACAAACCAGGTCTGTAAGAACTTGTTCCTTACGTTAGCTCATCAAGTTCATCCCCTTGTCAAGAGGAATCGGCTCTCCAGGTAAACAGGCAAAGCATTTTTTGATCCTTTCCAGAAGGCTAGGAGAATTTAACTTCTTTCCTTTCCAGAACCGATAAGATCTCAAATAACCACGTGGGTCTGGCTTGCGGGAGGCTCCGGACCAGGCTCTTCTGGAAGAGCTGGTAGTTGCTAAGAGGGAGCCTGCGACTGCAGAGAGGAGGGATTTCAAACCGCCCCATTTGAAATGTTTGATTTTACATTAGGCTTTCTCGGTGGGTGCTTACCTCAGCAGCTTGTTATGCAGCCCCAAAGACATGACTGTAGCAGAGATTTCAAACAACTGTAAAGCTCTGTGCCTATATGGTGTGCTTCCATCCCTCCGGACAAAGAACTGTCGGTTGAATACATTTATGACCCGTGTACTGTGTGTATGTGTGTGTGTGTTTCTCATAAACAGTCGGCCTGAGTGACAGATTGATGGAGGAGAAGAACATAAAGAGGTCTAGACAGAGCTTCAGGTGTAGGTTAGCAGCCAGCAGCCCAATGTGCCTTAGCCTTCCCCTGATTGCACCACTGACATCTCTCACTTAGTCTTTTTCCACCTTAAATGCCCCTGCAATATTTGGGTCAGTATTAGTAAGGGTTGCTATGACTCTGCCAGCTCCCTCTGGGTCCCACCATCTTGCTGTGCCAGACTGCACGGTGGGTACCACTATCACACTTAGCAGTTCCGTGTTTTAGGATATTTTATGTTCTATATTACACTCAGTTCTCCTAGCACGGCAGCGTGAACACCCACCCCTCTTTGAGTCTTAGAGGAAGACTTCTTATTCATACTGTGTTCATGCTGTTCTCCCACGTTGAGTCTGACACAGGAGACAAAGCAATGACAGGCTCTACACTGTGCGTAGAAGTCCCTTTCTGAAACGAGAAACAGCACAAACCCTCATAAACAGTCCTGCACGTTGCTTAGGTCTAACCATTTGCACCTTGATTCTTTCCTTTGAAGATTTGAGACTTTCCCTGGGAAAATAATTAGCACCCCCAAGTTTACATCACCATTTTTCCCCCAGATATGCCCTCGAATTTTTGTTTTCTGTAGATAGTTGTCCTCCTTCTCCCCATTCCCTGCAACATTTCATGTACATTTTTTTTGTCAAGATTTATTTTTAGGGCTATGTATATGTGTGTGAAAGAGAGAGGAGTTGTGTGCACGTGTGAGTCCAAGCCTGTGAAATCCATATGAGAACATCAAGTTCCCTGGAACGGGAGGTGCAGATGACTGTGAACTGCCTGATGTGGGTGCTGGAAACCAAACTGGGGTCCCCTGGAAGAGGAGTATGTGCTCTTAACAACTGAATCATCTCTCCAGCCCCGACACTTACAGTTCAAAAACTTTTTATTTACGGCAGGGCAGTGGTGGCACACACCTTTAATCCCAGCACTCGGGAGGCAGAGGCAGGTGGATCTCTGTGAGTCCGAGGCCAGCCTGGTCTGCAAAACTTAGTTCGAGGACAGGCTCCAAAGCTAGAGAGAAACCCTGTTTCAACAAACAAACAAACAAACAAAAAACCCAACTTTTTTTGTTTACATGTATGTGTGTGAATTTGCGTCAGGGTAGAGGAGGTCAGAGGGCACCTTGTAGGAGTTGGCTACCCCTTCTATTATGTGGGTTCCAGAAATCAAACTCAGGCTGAGCAGCAAGCACTTTGACTATCCGGGTCATCTCACCATACTATATATTTACCATTTTAAATACTCATTTGTCCCATAGATTTCTTTGAAGAATATTTGCTATATGAACCATTTCTTGAGCTGTAAAATTAGATTGTACTCCAACTCTAAGCGGCAATAAAAACATCCTGTAATGTAAAACCTGGCAGTCCTGCAAGAAATTAGGCTAGTGAAAAACTGAGTGACTTAGTGCTGCGATAATTTTATTACTGAAATTTAGTTGTAAGAGATAATTTAAAATCAAACACTGAAATCGATTTAAAGAGTTTTATTAAAAATGTTTACTTTAAATTCTACCTTACTCAAACAGTATATGTATAATTTTACAGTTCAAAATCACAGAGCAAACAACTTTTGTTTTGACTGTCTGTCTCTGGGATCCCCTAGAACTGAGTCCTGGAAAGAACTAGAAGTCTGCAGAAGCGGGAGCTGTAGTGATGGGCAGCAGCTGAGGTGGAGAGAGGACTGAGCTGAGCCCTCTTCTATCTTAACTCCTTCCCCCACACTCCCGCTATATCCCCTTGTCCCTTTAAAATGGCCTTAACCTGACTCCGCAAAATAATGCCCCTAGGCGCGCAGCAGGAGAGATGGAATGTTGATGGGACCTGATCAAGAGAGAGAAGGACAGTCAAGACACATTCTTTCTATGGTGAAAGCTTTCCACCTCCTCTTCTAGAACAGCATGTGGGAGGTGGTTCCTCCAGGAGCCGACTACAGGCTGAGACCAGAGCCTATTGTCCTTCGTGGAAAACATGACTGAGAGAGACATGGGGCTGAGAGAAGGCCTGGGTGAGTGATGCCTTCTGCTCGCACCGGATTCTCCTTTCCACATTCTTGCCTCCTCTCCTCTCTGGTCTCTTCTCCATTCCAACATTTAGAAACCNAGGTTGTGACCTGTTTTTTTTTTCATTTTGTTTTGTTTCTGATTTGTTGTTAATCCTACAGCTCCCTTTTCTGTTCTTTGATCACCTGCTAAATTGGCAAAAGGAACTCCAGGGAACAATTTATGATTTACTCATTTATTTTAAGACATTGAAAATGTTGGATAAAGAACTGAATGAAGGGGATGAATAGGCAGTCAGACTGTCTATGAATTCTCTAGGGAGGTCAGCCTTTCAGGGATATCTACCAGGCTCAGAAATCTAGAAGTTTTTGCCCCCACAGTTCACGGATTTGTATAAAGGTTTCACCACCCAGGCATAATAAACATCAAATAGAACTCCCAGTCAACTCCCCTTTATGGAACACAAGGGGCCAGGTCCCAGATTCTGATCAATGGTGTGGTCTTTCTGGTGACCAGCCACAACTGGGAACTCAAGAGTAACCTCAATAGAACAAGAGATGTTCCCATCACTCCAAAGTGCAGTCAGGAGCAGAAGCCAAAGGCTAGCTATAAACAAAAGGTGTACCTAGCATTGCTGCTGCCCAGGGAATTATAAACGCTTTAGAGACTTCATGACAGGAAACAGAAGCAGAGACCAAAGGCCTATTCCTTATTCCGTCAAAATTTCACACAGTCCAGGTCAAATGCTAATCCATACCCTTTGTTTTCATTAGCATTAACTCTGTTTTGCATGCTTACTGGGTAGGAAGCTTTTGATTCCCCCATGGACAGCATTAGTGAGTCTCAGATAAGTGGCAGTGGGACACTTGGCACAACAGACATACACTGAACAATTGAAAACAAATCTATGTTTATGTGAATCATGGGAAACTCCGGGCCTCAAGCTAGACCATGCTCCCTGCATTTCCTTTTTATCTGCACTTCTCTTTAGGGCGACCAAACCTTTAAGCACCACACTTAAAATCCATACTTCTTTGGTTCATTTTGAGCTGGAAGGGATTTTCTTTCCTAATGTCCCTCAATTAAAGGCCCAGAAAGGTCTGGTGACATGTTTTCCCAGGGCTGTGTCCTTTGGCAGATTTTGGTCTTTGTATCTCAGGCCATCCCCTCCTTAGGACCAGCTGGGAGTTATTCCCTTCCAAAGCAGCGCAAGGATTGGTTCTGGGTAGTTGCCTCGGCTGACACAGCTTCAGTGTAAACACTTGATGAGTACAGAGGCCAAACAGACCCCACCCTCGGCTGTGTCTTTGAATCTGCAGCCTCACCAGACTGGCCGTGTCTGGAGAGGCATTTCGGGAAATAAACACTTGCCTTTGATTTTCTATTAGGACCCAGCTACTCCTTCAGCTTGTACAGAGGAGACTGCAGTCTTATAGGTGTGGGATGGTTGCAGTTCTTGCTCCCTTCTTTGGGTGGAAGGATGCTATTACAATAGGTCCTTGGCTACAGGTGTCACAAAGCCCTCCGTGTGAACTTCCCTGGCTCAGTCAACCTCCAAACCCTTTGGATCAGGTCAGAGAAACAGAAACCTCCAGAAAATCTGAAGCAGTCATCAGGTTTGTGGCGATACTACCAAGTCCCATTTTTATTCCTCTTTGGAAAGGGAGCTCTCGATGTTGGAGAAAGCCTTGATGTTGGGACTAGATGGCAATTTTGTCATCCCAACATCAGAATCCCCAAGATATCTTGGAGGTAAAGTAGGTCAGAGTCCACTCTGTCACTTGTTTTGTGGTGTGAGACATAAATGTCCTGGATCTACGTGGACGATGCAGGGGAATAAGGAATACCTAAGTATTAAGTGTGGCCAGGTTTGCAATGCGGTCGGTTACTTAACAGGGGTTTTAGGGGAAGTCGAGCAACATCCATGCCTTTCTGTGGTGTGACCCTGGCTACCGTCACAACACAACGTGACTCCCTTTCCATCTGTACATTGTCCAAACCTTCCGCAGCACTGCAAGCTGTCAGTCTCCCTCCAACGGAGTTGTTTTTCAGCTCAACTAAAATCCTTTCTGTTGCTTGCCATCCCTGATCCTAACTGGCCTGCCTTCCTGCATTTTGTTCAATGGATGCAGGAGGATTTGAAAATTGAACTGTAGTCATGGGCATCTTATTGAAGGGGAGTGAGAACTGGAGAGTTTCCTGGACAGAGCTCAGAGGACTTTTACCTCTCTAGCTACTGGCCCAGGAAAACAGGGGGTCATTTAGAGCAGGAGGTAGTGGCATATGTCAAATCACCCATGTGACTTTGTTATACCCTCCCCCTACATCCCCAGCTTAGAAGCAGGTACTGACAGGCATCCTGTGGATTTATTTTTCCATCTTTGACCTCTCTCTCTCTCTCTGGCTTTCCTTTCTAGCCAAAAGTCAGGCCCCACAGCTGGATGAAATAAAATAACTGTATTGAGAGGCCTCTAAATGAACACGGTCCAATATGTCTTAAAGTTGGGGCCAGTCCCCTGGTAGGGAATGGGGGTTTTCTCACTTTCTCTGTTGCAGCTGCTGGGGATAAAAATCAGGGTCTGTCTGCTCCTTGGGCTCCTCACTCCCCAAATTAACTCCCCCACCCCTTGCAAATCCATTCACTATTACACTCACCATGTACCACAGTGAAAGGCAACCCTCCTCCATCAACAGCACATTATCATGTGGCTTCCATTTTTCTTGATCACCTTATTCCTCTGCTCTTCCAAAGTTGAAGATAAATTATTTAACAAGTCTCCCGGGGCTGATTTTACGAGAACTTAAAGCTGGTGCCCATCTGCTACAGGTTAGGGTGGGCCAAACCCTGAAAGCTAATCCTTCATGTTCCACCTGGAAAACGCTCAACCCAGCACACACATACACACGTGTACACACGTGAGCAATCCCCAAATCCAAACATTCTCTAATGGCACCTCGAAAGCACATGGCCCAAGTGCTAAAACATCAAGTCCTGAGTCACCACACGCAGGCCAATAAAAACTTCACTCTGTGCCCTCGGAGAGAAGTTAGACTGTGCTCTCACCTCCCCACATGCCTGCCTCTATGAAGAAAACACCGCCACGGCTTCCAGACAAGGACTGTGTTTTACTGAAACAACCACATCTTCAGGTTCATCTGTGCCTTTCTGAGAAGTTTATCGAATGCATGGAATACTAGAGATAGAGGGAAGGTGTAGACTCTACACACCTTATCGTATTATATAATTTTAAAAGTTATAGGTTTCCCACACATTCCACTTCATCTCATGGGCAGCTCATGCAATCCTTTCCGATCTTTTGCAACAAAAATGGCTTGCGATCCGACTCTGCCACACTCCTAGCAGTTGAGATTTCTGAGCTGGGACTCGGTTCCTTTACTGGGAAATGGAAATTCAAAATAACACATACCTTGCAATATTCACGTGGCAGCGAAATAAAAGATTAAATAAAGTCCCTGTCCATCATTTGCCAGACGATGAACGCCGTTATTGTCTATGGAAACGGTAGCCATGATTGGTGGTATTTTACTACGATTCCCCCTAAATAGATTTTATTTTACAGAGGTTTGTCAACAAAAATGTATTTTTATGAATGAGTAACGCACTTGGTTCCCTGCCTTTTAATACTTAGAGGTGTCAATATTATCCCATCCGAACTTCCCACCAGCGTTTCTATCTTCAGTCAGAAGTAGAGCAGCCTTGCCGTCAGCGGCTTCTGAACAGTCAAACTACTGCAGTAGTTTTTGGTACAAGGATTTATGGAGAGTTGGCCTGACTGGTTTTTTCCCAGTTCTCAGAAGAAAAACACAGCTGTTCAGAAAGAGGAATGCTCTGAGTAACAAAGCAGAAGCAAGAACCAGGGTCTCCAACCCTGAATCTTCTTCAGTCTACTTGAGCCTGGATACAGCTAGAAACTCAGGGCCTGCTCTCTGGCTACTGTCTGTGTGTCTTACCATGCTGTCCTAAACCAACAACTCACACCTTCCCCACCTTTTAAGAACCTGTTCTATCCCCTTAATCCTACCCATAGCTTCTGAAGACTTTTTTTTTTGTAGGCCCATGTCTATGGGCCTGGCATTGATAAACTGCTTAGGTTGGGCTAGTAGGGTTAGCTCTTTGGAGGGCTGTGGGATGAAGGGGAGACAGCCAGCCTTGGGTAGGCAGTGTTGGTGGCTACGTCTGCAGTAATGGTGTCCTAGGAACAAGGAAGAGGGGTTACACAGGCTGTGAAGGAGCTCCGAGCTGGGGCAGAGTCTCTTAGATTCTAGTTCACTCTGAAGCCCACGGGACCTTTGCTCCCAACTTTGTGGAAGTGTTGTGGAATAAAGCCTTTATGGATTTAAGCAAGTGGCTCATTCTTAGCTCTCCGCACATGCAGGTTGCACTGCAGGAGGTGGGAGCTCTGAGGAACCCACACTTCACTACCCACCAGAAAGAATTCCATCATATGGAGATGCCTTTTTTGGTCACTGCTGATGGATCTTCTATTGCTGCAGCTGTCTCGAAGGCAGGACATGATGTGTCTCTATTCTCTGAAGGTAGTGAGCTTCTAATTGCCTGATCCTTGCTACTGTGGCATTCCCTTTGCAAACTGTCTAAGTATTCTTTCCACACCTACCACTGTGGCTTTGAAGGTAGCTTGAGTGCCAGCCAAGCATTGCTTTCCACTTTCCTCCCAGCAGAATGCAGTTGCTTCTGCGTGGCTGTTATGGCTCTGGCACATGAACATATTTTGGATCACACAACTTGCTCCAGGACACAAGATGAGTGCTTGTAAGTGGCAGGTGTCACAGAATACCAGGAGTATGTCCCCTGCAAATGGTGTGCAAAAATACAGCCTGGTGACTCCTCCTTTCTCAGAGCATAGGGAATAAACCAGTATACATCCATCACCAAACTGGATTGTTTCTTTTTTTAATTTTAGTATTTTCTTTTTCTTTAAGATTTATTTATTTATTATGTGTAGTGTTCTGTCTGTCTGTATGCTTGCTGGCCAGAAGAGGGCACCATTACAGATGGCTGTGGGCCACCATGTGGTTGCTGGGAATTGAACTCAGGACCTCTGAAAGAGCAGTCAGTGCTCTTAACCTCTGAGCCATCTCTCCAGCCCCCCCCCCGCAAACTGGGTTGTTAAGTATAAATAGTAATTAAACACACAAACAAACATTAAAAAATATTTCAGAGGCACGTTTCAAGTCAGCTGTGTAACATGGGGAGTATACCCCTGGGTAGCCCCCAAAGTACATTTATTGATGCAGGAGGCAAAGAAGTTTGTTGAAAGCTATGGAGACTATTTGGACTTTGGCTCATATGTATTGTGTTCTGCATAAGAATACGATACACAAAACACATGAAATTGTTTGATACTGTGGTGATGCTGTCATAGATACAGATGCCTCTAATGGCTACCCACGGAAAACAGAGGCAAAACTGCTTTCCATCCATCGCGTTCCTAAGGTATTATGACAATGGGGGCTTATATATCAAGTCACAAGTTCTTCATGATAACTTCATAAACAATGGATTCTCTCTCTTAGCTCTTAAAGACAGAGTCTTAAAACAGGCAGAAGCCCAATCTGGTTTTCAATGGGCTAGGTAACTGTCTTAGGGTTTTCATTGCTGTGAAGAGGCACCATGATCACGGCAACTCTTATATATTTAATTGTGTTGGCTTGCTTACAGTTTAGAGGTTCATCATGGTGGGGAGCATGGCTGTGTGCAGGCAGATGTGGTGCTGGAGTTGAAAGTGCTGCATCGTGCAGGCAACAGGAAGCTGACTGAGTGTCACACGGAGTGAAGCTTGAGAAAAAGACCTCAAAGCCTGCCCCACAGTGACACACTCCTAACAGAAGGTGTGGCCCAGATTAAAGGTGTGTCCTTCAGTCTCAAGGTCTGGATTAAAGGCATTTGTGTCCTCCAGCTTCCTCCCACAAGGCCACACTTCCTCCAACAAGGCCATACCTCCTAATAGTGCCACTCTCTATGAGTTTATGGGGACCAAATCATTCAAACTACCACAGTAACTTAGACTGGTCTCAGACTTCTAATCCTTCCAGATGCTGGGATTGGGTGCCACCATGCCTACATGTCTTGTGATTCATTGTTCTCTCTCTCCTTTCTGGCCTAGTGTTCATATGACTACATACATATGTGGGCATGCAATTGTCGAGCATCTTTCTCTTAGCACCCTCCACCTAACTTTTTAAGACAGGGTCTTTTGCTGCACCTGGAGCTTACCAGATCAGAAAAGGCAGCCAGCACAGCTGGCTCCAGGGACCCTTTGTCTAGGATTACAGGCATGTGCCACCGCACCCGTTGTTTTTATATGGGTCCCGAGAATTCACATGTTCCAGGCTTTCTCAGAGCAGCCAGCAGCCATGAGTGAGATATGACTAACGTGGAAACCCCCAAACCCTTGGGTTTGCCTCGACCTACATGCTATTTTGTATAGCTTGCCTTTTCAACAAAGCCACTACTTCTCTTCTGTGCCTCTGACACTTGCACACACAAACTTCTGCTGGAGAAGGCACCGGAGCTGCTCTCAGCGATGCCTTTTGGGAAAATCGGGATGGCAGCTGTCAGTTATCCCAAAGCTTCCAGCCCCAAGGGCCTCGGTAGAGGGGGCTGGTTTTTTGCGATAAGCTCAGGAGAGTGGCCCAGAGTCAATGACCTGGCCTACTCCAAAAGCTGTTGCCAGGTGTCCTGAGTCTCACAATGGCTCTCCATAAAAAAAGTGCCTGCTCCTGCTCTCTTCCTCCCTCCCTCTGCCAAACATTTGAGAAAAGAAGGAAGGCAGGCTGAGTAGGTGCAGACTCCCACCCACGTTCAGGTAGCCGGGCACCTGGAACACGACGTTCTTTTCCACTGTGAGTCACGGAAGCACTTTGTTTAAAATAGCTAGGTACTTGATGGAATGAGTGGATCTTGAGTCCTCAGTCTGACGGGTGTTAGGAAATAGAGAGGGTTAAGCACGGGAGCCATAAATACACTCAAACCCCTTACTGGAGAAATTCAACTCATAACACTGGGGGGAGGCAGAGGCACCCAGAGAGAAAGAGAGCGAGACCGAGAGAGTGTTGATCAACAAACTGGATCAACTACAAAGTGGCTGAGCCTCAGAGCAGCCCAGGTAACCCAGGGATTTCTTCTAGCAGATGGCCATCTGTGTGATATCACTTCTCTGAGCTCTACCTTCCCATGCCCCCTGTCCCGTGCCCCACCCAGCCCTAATTGTGACCCAGAGGGATTAGACTTACAATTCCACGGGTCTTCATCCAGTCTCCTAAAGTTGGCAGGCCTGGCTTTAAAAAGCTGTGGGATAAAAGAACATGCTTCAGGGAGAAAAAAATGCCAAGAAAAGAAGTTTATTAGGTGGGAATAAGCTTACAATACAGCCCGGGACCTCGCTGTGGTCCGTATCTACAAGGGTGGCTCTGTAATTAGGAAGACATTTTAAAGGGACCGCTTCCAGCCAGGAATAATATAATTTTCGTCTTTCCTCCAAGCTGCTTGGTGCCTCTGCACTTGAACTTATTAAGCCCCGCAGACTCCTAGAATGAGGTATAAATATCATTGTGTCCCTCAGGCAGTAAAAGGAACTGTGGCCGCAGAGAGTGCTACCTCTGGACTCCAGAGTTACCCACCAGCTTAGGGGTCCATCAGGGGTGGTCCCTGCTTCCCTGGTGGTCTGCAGCCGGCTTCCAGGGGGTAGTGAATTGGCTTCCCTGAGGAGTCAGACTCCATCAATAGCACCGACTCTGCTTGTGTTCCAGCAGGGATTCATAATTTACTCATGCTCTATGCCTTTTGATAGTCTGCCAGTTTTTCCAGTGCTATTCTTCTTGTCTCTATGACACTGTCCATGCCCACCCTGTTGCTCATTTTTATGATGCTCACTTATCAAAGGTGTTGGATAGCCTGAAGCTTCTCTGGCTCCGACCAGGTAGTCTTTGATTCCACATTACCTGATTCCCTGGTTCATTCTGACTTTTGGCTCACATGGTAGCCTGCAAACACCTTGTTTAAGGCTGTCACCAAACATGCCTTTATTCAAGGTGCTAGTGGAGAAGCCGTCCCTTTAGCCATTGCAGTCATTTCTGTCACCCACCAGGAAGGCTTGGTTGTCAGCATGTCTTCCAGACTGTGACTCTTGATGGCCTAGGAAAAGACTCAGAAGTCCGTGAGAAATAGAGACACTATTTGTAGGTCAAGGTTGGTTATTCAACATCAAGGCCTCCGTTTAGTGAGAGGGAAAGAGAGCATTTTAGGCTCACCCAAACAGTTTATTAATGTGCGTGGCCCTTTTCTTTCGTTGTTGGCTATTATTTCAAAGGCTCCTGGATATATATAGGCATATTTTTAAGATAGTAACTGTTTGCAAAATTTTATATTTCAAATTGGAGCTGTTATCTCTTAGCTCAATTTTTCAATGAACAAACGTTCTATCACAACAACTAGGGAGCTATGAAGCGTTTTTCACTTTTTCTTTTGGCTTATTTGTTTGAGAATAAAATTTCACATCTGGCAGACGAGGCCAGTGCCAAGTTTCATCTTCATGTAATTTCGAATGGAAGATCTGTTACATTCAAGCAAGCAAGAAACTCCAGGCACTGATGGGGCGGCTTGTTAGTCTGTACACAACCGCTGGTAAAGAGACAACACGGTTGTGCTGAGGGACTGGGGACCCAGAGTCCTGCACACACCGGTTTTCTAGAAGAGAATTGTTCCAAGTCTACTCTCCATGGTTAAGGTAATCATGTATCATGCATCTTGTCTCCTAGTCTGCTGGTTAATATGCTCAGTTTGACAATATCGAGAAATACCTAGGAAACAAGGCTGTGAACATATTTTGCTTGTGTGTTTATAGACTGGGTTAATTAAAATGGAAGGACTCATCATGACTATGGGTCACATCATTTGATGAGCTGGGGTCCCAGAAGGAATAAAAGGGAGACACCAGGTTGGGCATTGGCTTCTGTCTCTCTGCTTCTGGACTGCAGAAACACCATGACCAGCTGCCTCAGGTTCCTCTCTGGACAGCAGACACACTGTGACCAGCTGCCTCAGGTTCCTCTCTGGGCTGCAGACACACTGTGACCAGCTGCCTCAGGTTCCTCTCTCTGGACTGCAGACACACTGTGACCAGCTGCCTCAGGTTCCTCTATTTGTCACTTTCCTGTCATAATGACCTTTCCCTAAATGATGAATCTTTCCTTCCCTAAATTGTTTTGTTCAGATATTTTATCATGGCACATAAGAAAAGTAACCGATATACAAGTACAAGGCCAGGAAAGGAAGCCACAAAGACTAGAAACTCAGGGTCTTCCCCATTTGTACCAAATGTTTGACCACCACTGTCAGTAGTCACCACTGTGCAGATACTCTGTACCAGGAGGTGTTCCCCAAAAACCTGGATATGAAAATAAAATAAACAATAGTTCTGTTGATCTGTTGACCTTCCTTAAGAGGAACCCCACCCAACTCCAGGCACACTGATGTTAACTGTTTCCTGCTTCTCCTCTCTCTGCACATCAACTGTACTTTGTTCAAAACCTAATGCAAATATTCTGTAACAAACAACACCCCCCACGCTCTTCAAGGCTTAAACATAATCAAGATTTAGCATTTCTTGCTTATATCACACCCAAAATATGTTCTTAAATGGCAGTCTGTTTTGTTCACATGGAGCAGGGGCTCAGGATCTTCTCGCCCTTGACTCTGTTATGCATCTCCAGGATCCTAAGGTCACCACTCAGCACGAGTGGAGAGTGGTGACAATCATGTGGGTGGCAAGTAGGGTGGAACCTCCTGCATCACTTCTGCTAACATTTCAATAGTCCCAAGAACGAACTGAACCGCGGAGAAGTTGGGAAGTGCAGCCTGGCCATGTGGCCAGGAGGAAGAGGATATGGGATAGTTGAGTCACTGCTGTCTGCTCCCTCAGCTAGAGCAGAACTTGAGCACAGACTTGGTGTTACAGTTCTCAGACTCCCCCCAACCCCAGGGGCTATAAAGGCCTCCAACACAGGTACTTGGATCACATCTGCTTTTAGTCCTGATCCTGTCTTCAGACGAGCGAACACGTGAATTTTAGCCAGATGAGGCATCATGCAGACATGGTTTATGAACCTTGGACCCCCTTCGTGCAAGACCAGACTATGAGGAAAGCAGATGCAGCCAGGAAGGTCATCTTTTGCAAAACTGAAAAGGGATTCTTGTCTTTTCTAATTATTAAAATAGCCTGTGCTTATTGCAAAAGATTGGACAAAAATGCTGAAAATCTTGTAAGAGAGAAGATAAAAATCACCCACAACCCCCTTTCCTAAGAAAGTCTGAACATCTTCTTGCTTATAATATTCAGATATTATTTATATGCATATCATTTCAATTCGTTTGTGTCTGTGGAACAGATCACCTTGTCTAGTGTATATCATTCTGGAATGTGCTTTTTCACTTGACAAGATACACTATGGATATCTAAACATGTAAATAAGGACATAAGGACATTTTGACTACATATTTGATAGCATGTACATGTGTGAGGATAGTTGTACAATAATACATCATTGAGCTCAGCCAAACAAGTATAGACTTGGGGTGTCAATGAGACCCAACATTACGTCCATTTTATTTGTCAGTTTGTCCCCATAGTAAGATCTAATGCTTTGTTCATGATAGAGGTTTAACAGTATTCTGGTTAAGCAGGCCATCTCAGAGTCAAGTGTCAACAGGAGTTCAGCATGCTGACAAGTCACACAGGGACCCTATTAAAATGCAGATGATTATTCAAAAGGTCTAGTTGGCCTGGAGATTTTGCCAGGCATCTAAGAGGTACTCATACTTCTGTTTACTGAGTGGGATTCCCCCTCTGTATGCTATGAATATGTTTTAGTACCATTGGTTAATAAAGAATCTGCTTTTGTCTACGGCAGGGCAGAATATAGCTAGGCAGGAAGTCCAAACAAAGATACAGAGAGAAAGAAAGTGGAGTCAGGGAGATGCCATGTAGCTGCCCAAAAAGCAAGAGGTAACAAGCCATGAGCCTTGTAACAAAATATAAAATAATAGAAATGGGTTAATTTAAGATGTAAGAGTTAGTTAATAAGAAACCTGAGCTAATAGGCCAAACAGTGTTATAGTTAATAAAGTTTCTGTGTGATTCCTTGGAACTGAATGGCTGCGGGACCAGGCAGGACAGAAACTACCATTTATGGTAGTGAGTATCTAAACTAGTACCTTCTCAACTGAGGATACTCAAAGACGTAGAGGACATTCATCTTGAGACATTTTTAGTTGTTCTTTTTTCTTTCTGTCTGTCTCTCTGTGACATAGTAAGTATACTATATATATATATACATATATATATATGTACACACACACACACATATATATATGAATGCGTGCATGGGCATATGTGCGTTTGTGTGTATTTAGAGTTCCCAGCTGATTCTGTTTCCTTTGAGAACTCCAATTAAGACAGTGGACATCCTGTCCCCTCCACTAAACCGACCTCCGTGAAGCTGTCTGACCCTGCTCTTCTGGATTCCATGTGTTTGTGTTTACCCCGGAGCTCCATCTCTGCAGCTGCATAAGCCAGGAGCACTTACAAATATGACATTAGCTAGAGAATATTTGCTAAGCAAATAAACAATGTAAATAAGATTAGAGGGAGTCACAGGGGAGTTCAAATATGAAAATTCTTGAGGACAAATTGTGTGCAAGCATCTTAAAATCATCCATTAATACTTAGTAATTTAAAATTAATTGCAAATGTGTTCTGCCAGGCTGTGCTGTTTATATTTCCACATACACACATGTATATGTGTGCACATAGAATAAGCAAACAGCTGCTTTTTTAACTGCTCTGTAATCCACAGGTTTTATTTATATCTCAGATAACCTCAGTGCACCAGTTTGTGGACTCAAATGAAATAATACGGCAATGTCAATATTGCTGCCCACAGTCTGGAAACCTCAATTAGGATCCTTCATTCGTGGTCCTCAGGTACATACGGAATTTTCAGAGGAGCAGTAGCTATGCACCCGTGAGAGAATTTAGAGCCATTGCTTCTCCCTACCTCTGCTACACACACACACACACATACACACACACACAGGCTCCCAGGGTGTCTGTGTCCCACTACCCTGACCCCAGCCACCCCACCTTGGCCTTGGCCATTTGCAGCTGCTGTCTCCTGCAGAGCTGGCGTCCTTCAGCCACATTCCTGCTTTGGCCTGGACTCTTTCCAGTGGCTCTCTGCCTGGCCAAGGTTCAGCTATTCAACCGTGGCCACTGGTGCTCTCAGTCACCCCTGGGGTACTCCGGCAGCTACACAGCATCTTGTCACTCCCTCTGCTCCACTTTCAGATGAGAGTACTGAAGCTGGCTCCTTGGGCCTCGGGTTATTGGGGGTTTATTGCAACACCTGTTAGTTTGCATACTCAACTCCTATTTATTCTTCAAGGGGTGGACCAATGCCACCAGGGCAGCAGCAGCGGGAAGGATTCCTGTTACTTAGTCTTCTAATCTAAGAGCACCGAGACAGGAAACTCAAGTACATGCGGACAGTATTTTGCAGATTTAAAGTTTATGCTTTCCATTAGAATGGTGGAATACGTTTTAAAAGTTGAAAAATGATACAGTTGTGTGACAGACTACTGCTTCGTATGTAATAGTTCTGAAAGATGCAAAACACAAAACACTACGTTGCCTCTATACATGTCTCTTGAAAGCTCATAATTCCAAGTTTACCCCAATTTCACAAATCTTTATTTTGACAGCATTTCAAGAGCACTATGGAGAATCGGTTGGCAGGCTAGCAGAATACAAGCAGTGGAAGTCTCTGAGCAGTGATTTCCCCTCCCAGGGCTGAGGCCAAGGGCTCCTAGGAGTACGCAGGGCGCACCCAGGGAGATGGCGAAGGGTCACCCACACTGCTCCTTGATTCTTCTACGCGGCTATGATTTTGTCTTCGCAGTTTAACTTTACCCCATGGTTCCATGTGTCTTTCAGTCTGATTCCCCAGCCTTGGTCTCTGCTGATCCCTGGGTATGTGGCAGTCTAGACCACACCTAGCATTCATCCGTCTTTATCCACGGCTCAGTGTGTGAAGGCAGATTTGCTCATCCCTTTTCTTCCCAAACCAGATGTGTCCAGTGGTGATCACTTGGGAAAACACTATATCACTATTCCTGCAGGAAACTTGTTAAATCATTTTCAAAGAACTGAGAGGACTTAAAAGCTTGTGCACTCTTTAGAACTGAGGAGAAAGCTTCTCCCTTCTTATTGCTTTGAAAAAAATGTGTATGTATGAATGCATGCATGTATGACTTTGTATGTGTTTGTGTGTGGGTGCACTGTGCTATGGTACCAGTGAACAACCTGTGGCAAACAGTTCTCTCCTTCCACCATGTGAGTCCTGGGGAATGAACTCTGGTTAACAGGATTGGTGGCAAGTGCCATTACCCACTGAACCATCCTGCCAGTCCCCTCATACTGTTTTTTTTTAATAAGGGAGAGTCTAACAAGCCTGAACCATTGCAAAAATTTATGACGGCTTCAGGAAAAGGAGAAGGAGAGAAAGAACCATGGAGGAATGAGCTTGTCTTTGTGCTGAGATCAGGGATAGCAAAGGATTCCAGAGCCAGATGCCATTTCGGAATGAAGTCAGTGGCCATTGCTCTTGCATTCCCGGCATCCCAGGGTAGCAGGAGTTGGGTGTGTCACCTCTGCTGGTGATGCGGTAGCTCCAGGCAGCATGGATGGGCATCAAGCATGTTGAGTGATGTCACCCGGCACAGCTGCTGCAATATCTGCTTTGGGGTTTGTTCCCAGCCTGGCTTAGGCCTGGCACTGTTGCTGGCTGAGCCTGAGCCCAGTCAGTTGAAGCCTTTGAGCACATCCTGTGCTTTCTGGACTTGTCCAGGACACGATTTGCTTCTCTGATCTATTTACTCCGAAACGGGGCTTTACAGCTGCTGCTGTTGCTCATAGCTGCTTCTTCACGGTGTCTTTCCACACCAGTGTCAAAAGAGAGTTTGTGGCCTGGCAGCTGACACTGCCTGCCTCTTTGTCTTCCAGTTCAGTGGTACACATTAGCAAGAAGCTGAGCTGTCACGGTGGAGGGCAAAGATTCCACAGTCAGGCAATCTGGCATTGACTCCTGGTCTCATCATTCCATAAACTATGTGATACTGGGCAAGTGACTTAACTTCTTTGAGTCTCAATTTTATTTTAAGATTTATTTATTATGCAACATTCTGCTTCCATGTATGCCCGCACACCAGAGGAGGGCGCCAGATCTCATTACAGATGGTTG
>LOJH01000814.1:9740-38735 GCA_001685095.1 Ellobius talpinus
GTAGCTTTGGAGCCTGTCCTGGAACTAGCTCTTGTAGACCTGGCTGGCCTTAAATTCATTCAGATCCGCCTGCCTCTGCCTCCCAAGTGCTGGGATTAAAGGCGTTGCTACCACCGCCAGGGTTCTTCAAGGAGTTTTAAACTCCTACTGGGAAAGAGGGGAAGCATTTGAGAGTGTGCAGGGAAGAAGGGAGCTGCACACATCTACTGTGAGGCTTGTGTTAACACCTGATCAAACTGTCGTTAAGTTCATGTGTTAATGATTCAGTTAATAGTAATTAATACCATAAGTCAATTGGAAAGACTGCCTACACATGTTTCTATTTGAGGAATAAATAGAAATAAATAGAACCTTTTTTTAATACTATTTATGAAGTGTCACCTTGGCTAAGTTGTCCAGCTAACTTAGTTAAAAATAGGCAGTAACATCAAGGCAACCCAGATAGCTTCTCTATGCACAAAAGACAGCTCGGGCACATAGTTTATCAACAGCGTCGTGGGTCTGATTATGATCACTAATTGAGGAAATATAATTTTGTCTTTTAACTCCGTCTTGTTCTTTAGGACTGGATCCTATCCCCCATCACCACATATAACTCATTATTTCTGGCAAATGACGACTGAGCTGGCAGGGTGTGTGGCAATGTTGGCAATTACTAAGTATGATGAAGCTACTTAATAGAGCTGAGTACCGTGGGTGAGTCAGACAGAGGCCCTGTCCGAGAGGGAAAGGACTTAGGCACCTTGATTACATTTTCTTTTAAATTCCAATCAAGGTTGGCTGATGCAATGAAATATAAATGCTCAGGAATTATCTTATTATGCCAAGCTCATGAAACCACACCTGCTGGCATAGAGTCCTCCCCTGGTGTGTGTGTGTGTGTGTATGTATGTGTGATGTGGGAATTCCCTTCTGTATGCTGTGAATATGTTTTAATACCATCGTTTTGGCCTTTGGCAGGGCAGAATCTAGCCAGGCTGGAAGAGATACCTAGAGAGAGTAAGTAGAGTCAAGAGACACCATGTAGCTGCTGAAGGAGAAAGATGCCAGAAACTTACTGGTAGGCCACAGCCTCGTGGTAATACACAGATTAAGAGAAATGGGTTAATTTTAAGATGCGAGAACTAGTTAGAAATATGACTAAGCTATTGTCCAAACAGTATTGTAGCTAATATAGTTTCTGTATGAATATTCAGGTCTGGGTGTCTGGGAAATGAAGGAGCAGTCTCTGTTTACATGTGTGTATGTGCACATGCGCGTGTGTGTCACCAAGGGAGAAAAAAGAAAACCCACTGTACCTCTCTCCACTACACTTTAAGAGACTGAAAGGACTGTCAAGCATCTCTGCAAAAGAAATGGTAGCCACAAGTTGTTCATTTCCATGAGCATCTGGCATAGAAGAACAGAGCCCTTACTGGTGACTTATTAGCTGAAGAGTTTAACAAATAAATAAGGGGCATGCGCATTACCTGATCTTTCATGGTCTTCCCTAAGTCTTTCACGTCTTTCATGTTAATGGCATTCTTTCCTCCCTTCTCCTTTCCCTTCTTCTTGTTTTTCTTTTTGAACAAACATTTCTTACAGACACAAAAGCAGCAGGTCACGACTAAAAGGACCGCAACTATGGCTATGGCAATTAAGGCCCACGGTGGCACTGGAAGAGAAAAAGGAAACATAAACGGACATTAGCAACAAAACTGGTTAACCCAATGCAGCAGACAGCCATCCCTGTGGCTGCATTTCCCCAATGTCTGCTCTGCTCCTGCGGTACTGTGCTGCTGGGTTTTATTGGCTCCACTGCCCAGGCATGGATCGTTCTTCTACCTCTACACACATCGCATGCCATCTCTCCCTTGTGCTCCAAGATCATCTTCTGTGAATTCTTCTCTTTCTTTATTCAGAGCACAGCTCCCCAGGCAGTTTCCTGAGTTTGAACACCGGTTTTATCCTTCACATGCTATTTTATCTTTGGCAAATCCTCTCTTTGCCTCAGTTTCCTCACCTGTTCAGTAGTGGTAAAATTGATAAGTACCTTAGTGGGTCTTATGAGAATTCAGTATTAAGATGTAGTGTCCAGCATGGTAAAAGCTTAGTTCACATCAACCGTAACTATTCATCAATCAAACACTAGGTGTTATCTTAATATGTTATGGCATGGTCGAATGGGGAGACACTAATCACACAAACAGAAAATGAATTGTCAAAGGTATAACCATATTGAAGGCAAGGGATAAGTACTTCGTGCCTTGAGAGGTGCTCATGGAGAGAGGTATAGGGCTTTCCCAGATGCTTAATGATTCCTCCTGTTCTCCTCTCTACCAAGTTAATAATTTAGTGGCACCCATTTCCTTTGGCTGGTTAAAGCTAACAGACTAAAAAAGCCTACAGTGGCAGCCAGCGCACAGTAGGGGCTCACCTACTAGTGCTATAGTTTCTCTATATTCAAGGCATAGGATTCAATGATGCTGAGAATCCTTAGGAGACATGAGATATAGGAAAAGGGATATCAGAGGAAAAATAGACACCAGGATCAAAGCTCAGTGAGAAGGGATATCAGAGGAAAGATAGACACCAGGATCAAAGCTCAGTGAGAAGATACAGGGGATGGAGAGGAGGAAGTGATGAGCTTTAGATAATAGAAGAGGTTGATCTATAGGCTGTGTTTACCATAACAAAGCATATAGCAAAAACACACACATAAAGAGCTTTCTATGAGAGCGGTCCAACTGCTACAAGCTAAAATATTCCCTTATTTAGCATCCATGTACAACTGGCTTACACAAAGCTAAGTTTCATGGGTGCATTTGAGCTCTAACTTTGTCTGGAATGGAATTATTCATGATTCAAATTGCAGCTCTTCAAATCCATCAGAAGTAATTAGATTTGTCTTTTGTAATAATAAAAAGGCACTGGGCACTGAAAGAGTAAGAAAAAGCCTCATTTTCTTTGAGCCGCATAAACATCATTAGTGCCAATGACTGTTGAACACAAGTCAGGAGTACTTTGAGAAAGTAAAAACACTTAAAATTAACCTCTCTTCAAAACAGAAAATCCACTCTTGCATGCACTCTCTGCGTTAAGCTTTATAGTGAAGAACATTCACTTTGCATATTATTGACTATTAGATTATAACCCAAGGACATATAAAATCGCCGCTTTTGATTTACCATGTTTATAGCTACAGAAATACTCCTGTGAACAGTAGAGCTATGTACACACGCAAAGACATGTTTCTCTAATGCTCTTTAACCATGCTTTTTTTTTTTTTAAAAAAAGTAGAAGTCAATGCGAGCGAATGCACCCAATGATGTTATTCTTAAGACTCCACTTAGACATTCTACCTCTGATGACTGAGCTAAAGTCCTGCCTTGTGTGAACAGGAGGCTGTGTGTTGAATGCAGGCAAGACAATGTTAATAATGGCCCTTCATTCTAAACCTCACAATTTGTTCTCCCAGTTGGACTTTTGTGATAGTCTCTCAGAGAGCGACATAAAGGCCCCTTAAATTACAAAAGACAAGACTGAGATGATTTGACAAGTTCACACAAAAGAAAATAAGCGGTGAGAGCATAGGAACACTATTTAATCAAAAAAAGTTAAAGAGAAGAATGTGGGGTCACAGGAAGAAGTCTCAAAGAGTGCAGCTGGAAGGTAATTTCAAACCACTGAAAAAGTTTCATTTTGTGTCCTTTGTTTCTTAAGGCATTGCTGACTGCCATATTTGCTTTGAGGTGATCTAATGTGCAAATTAATTTTAATATGTGTAATATGGAATATTACATATAATTATATATAATATATTAATATAATAATTACTGAATATAATTACTAGAATTTTTCTCAAATTTACTACTGCCTATAGATAGACATTAAAAAAATCTTACTCTAACTATTTTGTACAAAGGCAATATTAATGTAAAGGAATAGCCATTTTTAGTTAAACAGCTGAACATGATAGCCGATTGCACCACAGTGACTGTGTGGAGTAGCTATTTTTAATAAATGGAATTACTTAAATACAGTGTTTACATTCAATTTTACTATTAAATAGAGAAGTGTAATATTTTAAATTTAGCAGATTTATTAAAGAAACACTATGCTCAGTATTCAGTCATTCACTTTTAGTATAGTGAGCAAATCTCATGGAATATAATCTGATTATTGAGAATCTCCTTATTATGGTCCAACCTGTGTGCTATGACTTTAGCCACACTATTTCTTTTGATCTTCACAACAACTTTGTTCATTATCACTTTAATTTTACATAGAAAAACTCAATAGATTTAGTGTCATAGATATTTAAATGTCTTTAGGTTGTTCAGCTAAAAATGTATAAATTAAAAGAAGGTATACAAAGGGAAAAGTCATGTTTGGTATTGAGGCCTTTTTAAAAGGATGCTTTAAAGGAAAAAAATCCAATAAAGCAAATAAACAGTTGTCTAAAGTGTGGCCAGGAGCAAGTTCCTTGGTATAAGTACCCTTCCATCAAAACACTGCTGTTGGCACTGTGTTCAGCTGCTGCTTATCACAGTCACTACCAACAAATGAAAGTTCAAATAAGAATTTTAATATTTAACTCAAAGGCTTTCAGTGGAAAAAAATGCACATGGATGAAAACTCTGAGGATATTATTTTTAATGTTCCAGTTAAATAATTAGTTCTTCCCGTATTTCTTGACCTAAAGGTAAATGGATACATGAGAATTAAGCTAAAGGAAAACTTTTAATAATAGCTTAAGTTAGACCTGGGGTAGGCAGAAGAAAAGTCCCTCAATGACTTGCACATCCTGGTTCTTGGAAGCCACGAACAGGTTAAGGACATGGGAACATCCCTGCTCATTCCCACCATTATGTTTTGCGTAGGTGTGTTAAATTTTGGAATGTTATTCTTTATTATCTTTAGTCATCTAATATTTACTTTTCAGGGTTACCATGAATATGAGCATTTTTAAATGAAATCAATTTTTAAATAAAATAAATAAAATAGACAGACACATTTGTTAAATCCCAGTGGGATTATTGACTGTATGATGTAATATATTAGGTGGCTTATAGTGAGCTGGCATAAAATCATTTAAAATAGTAATTAGTATTCTAAATCTGCATATACTTGGAAAACATTTTAATATATCTTCTTCCTAGGCAGGAAACTCACTTCTTACTGATTTAAAACTTAGGTTTTTGTGGAGTATTTATGATGTGAACATCGATATTGACAT
Organism: Ellobius talpinus; assembly: GCA_001685095.1. Classification (NCBI taxonomy): domain Eukaryota; kingdom Metazoa; phylum Chordata; class Mammalia; order Rodentia; family Cricetidae; genus Ellobius; species Ellobius talpinus. The sequence goes on from LOJH01000814.1 coordinate 14,959, forward strand.
AGACACAATGAAAACATCAGTTAAGATTTTGAAATCAAGTTGCATGAATAGGTTTGTTATTGGAAAATCAAATAGAACTGTTCCCCTCCCCAAGAAAGGTTACTCTTCCATGAAGATAGGTATAAACTGAATAATGGAACACATAATTATGCAACCAAACACATTTGTGCATACCTCCTATGTGCAGTATCTTTTTTCTCAAGACTGGGATACAAATTAAGCAGGGTGTGTCTAATAATGCATATATTTTTTTAATTTTCTAGTGTCATAAGGTAGATGCCATTCGCTTTATTTAAGGGAAGGTAATTTCTCATTTTGCTAAACTCGGCTCCAAGAACAGAACACGATGCATTTTAGGGTGAACTCTACATGGCTCAGCAGGTTTGTGGATAAATTTAGGCTGCATAGGCATAACTATTGAAATCAACTAGTAACTATTCTCTCTAGAACAAAAAATACCATAGTGATATTGAAAAACATCAATTATTTTCTCCAAGGGAGTTTTGGCACAAAATAATTTTTAAAGAAAACGATCTACTTAAGGAACTCTGAAGAATTTCTTCTTCTTTTTCATGCCCATTTCTTTAATATAGGATCGGAAATTATAAGTTAAAAGTGCCACGATTATAAAGCTATTGCACAGTGTATATTTTCTGAAGTAAAATAGTCAGCATTCCCCAGTAACTCCACTGGGCATTTGGGCTCCCAATTCTGAAGCTTGTTCATCAGAATACATTACACTCAGATTCACAGAATCAGCCATTCATACAGGGAACCCTGCTGTGGCCCAGGGATTCTTCGGTAGGTAGCTCTCCACCTCGAATTTTCAAAGGAATTAGAATGATTGAGAGATCAGTGCATAACCTGTAGAAACCCACAAAGCCATGCTCTGTTCCTTCAGGAGGAGTAAGAAAACTCTGCAGTGATCTCCACCCCTGGCTTTTCTTGGGGGGCCCTAATTCTAGCTCCTTAGCTCCAACTCCCTCTCTCCTCTTTCCTCTTCCCTTCTTTTACCCAGCTTTTGTTTCCTGCCCAATACAACACCTTATGGATTTATTCTTTGGGATCTTGGTTTAGTACGGGGCTGTAGCTCACTGTGTGTGTATGTGTGTGTGTGTTTTCCTTAAATCTCTCAGGTTTGGTTTTTGCTTTTATAGACAGCTCTGAATTCTGTGTCAGCTGCATTATCATTCATTATCTGATGAATCACCTTAAATTCAGGTTCTTTTTTTTTTTCCTAGATGGGCTGCTGCTATTTCCTTCCTGGGAAATATGAGCCTGCCCATTTTCACTAGTCTTAGACCTTAGCTGGAGACCTAAATACAACATGGGCAATTTTGTTGCTATGGATACCCTACATCTCTATTTGTCCAATGAAAGCCTTACTCCTGCACTCACATCTCTGTAATGCATTATATGAGTAAATTCCAGACTTGTACATTTATGTATCACTGAAGTTTTTTTGCCAACTTCTAGTTTTCCCCCAATTATCTGTCATCTTTCTAGATCATTATGATTCTCCAAGATAAAGAATACAATATAAAAATGATTATTTTGCTACTAACTTGTAGGAAAAAGAATCTATTTCAAAGCTTTGCTTTGAAAATCGTTTATAAGCAATTTTTTAAAAAATACAAGGATAAACATCATATGAAGATTGACACAAAACAAAGCAAGCTTTGTATATTAAAGCTTTTCGCAGATTACAGAATTGTAGGTGGGAAAAAATTAAAGAAACACTGGATATATATGGATTAGGATATCATTAGTCACCTCTGGAGACAACAGAAAATGCAAATTTGAAAAAGTACACACAGCATAGAGCACATAACTGAAGATGAAAACCGACAAAAGTCAGAATGAAGGATTTCTCATTATAAGCTAAAATGAATACAAAGACAATTTCTGGCACTTAGGTATTTGATACATTTTCTCTTCCTCGCTTTTTAGAATGAGGGTTTTGAACTTCTTTTGTAATGATATGCTCCCTTCAGAGTTTGTTAAAAGTGTTAAATATTCATGGGAAAACATAATTTTGTGTGTGTGTGTTTGCATGCGCATGTGCATGTGTATGCACTCACACATATCTGCATGAGTGCATAAATTTAAATATGGTTGGTGATGTTTGATATTGTGGTCAAGGTCATAATTACTGCATTTAGGAGACCACTGGTTCCAAATTAAATCTTTACCCAGTGCATCAAGGCAAAATTCACAAAGATTGACTGATTCACAAAGTTCAAGGATCATTTAACCTTTCGTTCATTCAGTGAGTCATTAGTCTTTTATCCAATTGGCCAGTTAGCTTGTCATTTGCTTTCCATTGACGATCTGCTGAATGTTCAAGTTGTGGAGGGATGTGGGTGAAGAGGACAGAGAACAGAATGATCCTTGCATCTAGAAGCTTAGGAATTGTCGCCTCCAAAAAAAAACTGTAGAAAGAGGAGGCAACACAGAGTCAAAGACTCAGTGGAGCTGTTCAGTGTTCCTGTAACAGCTGGGAAAGAAAACGATAAACGGGCCTGAAATTCAAGGAGGGCTGCAAGGAGGAGGTGAGTTTTGAACTATGTTCCAAGGCCTTGCCTGCTACCATGAAAATACTACTTTGAGGACGTCATGTTTTCCTTGCCTCCTTTTCTTCCCTTCCTTTGGTTTCTAAACTTTTAATCTATTTAACGAAACAAAGCACTTAGCGGGATAAAGATACCAAAATCTCCATTAGATTCCTTTTTAACTGTCGTAAATGAGGCTACTTTCCTTGCCCTACACTCATAAGCCCTTCACCAAATGGTAATATTCTTTGTGTGTATTTCCCCACACAGCTATTTCCTTTTCCAGTTTCTGTCACTGACAGCAGCAAACCAGATCTGTCCACACACATATGCTACAGAAGTTATCATAGGTACGGACATCAACCATACCCAGACTTTTCAGAGCAAGTCTGCTTTGGTTACTTTAGGAGAGACTGGTAGGCTTGTCTATAACCATGGCTACTTGGCTTGCCAATGCCTAGCATGATGGAGGATTGCTAACCAACTCTGAAAGAACGGACTTAATGAGTTTCATTCTACTTGGGTAGCTCTAACGAACACAAACCTGAGAACAGGACAGGACATGAGAAAGGGTAAATGGTATTTCCAGCTACATTCTGATGATGGGTAGTAATTGCAGCCTTGTTTTATATATCAAACAAAAATTAAATTTAATAAAATGGGGACTCTGTCCCTCTTTGTACACCAGCTCTCAGATTCAGAGAACTTCAGCAAACATAGATTGCTTTGATACGCACGAAGTCGTATTCTTTAGCAAAGTTTTACCAGGGGCTCCATCCCTTAATCTGATTTCAGTATTTACTCTGCTGTTGATCAAATTCATATATGTCATGGAATAATTCATGGCACTGATGTTTCTCACTAAATGCCATCATTAGTTTTGACTGATGGCCATTCTATTGGCACATGGATTAATCAAATAATTCTCTGCACTGTCTATAATAGTCTGCTTTGACTGATAAGGCCATATCTTCATAGTACTGGAAGTTTTGAAATTGATGTGGAAAATGATGCTTGGTCTTAGGGCAGGTAAAAACTTCTATAGGATTAAGATAAGGTGCAGGTCTGCCTAGCAGCTTGCTGGTAGCAGGCTCCTGGGAGGAGTGCCTTGGTGAACAGGAAGGATGCCAGGTGAGTTGGCAGAGGTGAAGGCTATTTCCCATCTAATCAGTTCTGAGGCCTCTGGAAAGTCGTAGCAGGTTTCAATCATTCTGCAGACAACACAATTCTGTAGCTAAAGGGAAATCCATTTATCTGTGGAACTTTTAGCAGGTTTATAAGACTTCTAAGTTTAGACCTAAAAACAAGTTATTATTTAGTTTTTCCCCTTATAGAAGCTAATGTCTTCTCAAATTCTACATAAGAAAAAAGTTCATATTGCTTCTATTTTGATGTCTTGAAGTGGTTAAAAATGCCTTCAATCTATTTTCTGACTTGGCAAAGATGCCCAAGGAAAATAGTATTTTCTAAGAATGGAACATGGTTCCTGTTGATAACTTGTGGATAATTCAATATTTTATTATCAATATTTGTTTCCTTTCTCAGCAATTTAATGTCATTAAGATTAAATTTAGTTATGAAAAAAAAGCCTATCAGCTAAAGGGGTCGATATGTTCCTTGCTCTTTTAACAGTTGAAGGGCATGGCTATAGATAAAGAACAAACACAGTTCTACTCAGTTGTGTCACAAGCTTTTCGGAAGAATTTCCCTCCAGTACACTGTGCTTATCCTAGAGACAAGAGAGCATCATTTTAGACATCCCTGGAACTTGGAGAGTTGATTGTGCTGACAGGAGATTTGTGTGGCAGCTGTGCCCGAGTGGAGACCTGGTTGCCTGGGTCTTCCAGCCAAAAGAAAGAAGCGCCAGGCTCATTAACGTCATCACCACACAAAGTGGCAGGTAGACAACAGTGAGAACCAACCTGTCTAGGTATCCACAGGATGCTTCACTTTGATTATCCAATGGATCCCTACTGCTCTTGAACAAACATTAATTTTCTTCTCAACTGATGTCTTCTGTTCCTTTCAGTATGTTTCTCTCCATGACAATTTCATATGGCCATTTCCCTAGCTAAAGTGTCATTTCTGTCTTTTTGTTTTATGGGCTCTCGGATGTAAACTTTCATCTTTAGTTGGTAGAGCCCCCACAATCCTTGATTTATTTTCTGGTCTCGTTTTTGAAAGAGCTTCCTTATCTAGTCATTCTTGTCCATGGTGGAGTTTCCCCTTAGGGTTTATTCTTTTCTGTTTAAAAATTTATTCTTTTGTTTGGATTTTGTCCATCGAAGCCTTGTGACTGTCAGCACATGACCTCAAGGCCTCGCATGAATCATACTTATTCTTAATGCTCTTATAGATTTCTACTAGGAATATAAAATTCTCTTTGCTTTCTTTTCTTCACCAACACTAGGTAGATTCTTTAAATGTCTGTCTGGCTAATAACATGCACGAACCCTTTGCCCTGTCTTTCATTCACACTTAATCATGCTTTTTGACTATTTAGAAATAAAAATAATTTATTCATACATACTTCCTTGAGTCGACTGTTGTCTTTACACAGGAGAAGCTACCTGGAATGATATGGCCTCTCCCTTTCCTTTGCTTCTATGAAGGTGTCAGCAAATGCTTATTGAATTATAAAGAATAATTAGAGACAGAGAAAGACCTTCTTAAATATTGTGAGAACATGGCTCTTTTAAACACCTTTAAAACACTAAATGGCACCCTGTTTCAATAGCTCAGTCAAAGCTTGATAAAACTTCAAAGCTATAACCATTTCTCAGCTACTTCAGGAAAATTTCTAGTTTTCAGAGATCACAGAATGATTCTGAAGCTCGTTGGTCCGTCTATGAGTTTTCCAAAATGACTTACCTGCTAATATGGCCTATTGAATGTGTATTTGTGATAATAAAATGGCTTCCCCATGTAAAACCTGCATTGACAGTACACTAGTTTTTAGTTTGGGAGGCTCTTCCCTGCTTTGAGATCCCTTTACATCATCTCAACTGGTTTGACCTTATATATCAAACCAGGAAAGGACTAAGGGAGATAGAATTATTTCATGATTTCAGACCAGAACACTGAGGATCTGAGATGTGGCTTTGGTGACACAATTCTTAGTAGAGTTGGGATCATACGGAGGGTTTTGTGAGCCAGCTTTGATCCTTTAATTCCAAAGTTCTTTTGAAATTTGACTAAGCAATTTTATTGTTTCCAAGAACCATTTAGTTTTGCAAAATAGAGAGTATCCTTATCAGTTTTCTTTGAGCTACCCAAAAATCACTGGAATGTAAAGTACAATTGTTACTGATCATAACAATAGGATCATGGTAAATATAGAATAGATAATAGATACACTCTAAGCTCTCTCTCTTAAATTGCCATGCCATTGTCATGTCATTTCTACTCTATAGACCTCATCTTTATCAGAACTATGTGAATTGGAAGGAAGGTTTAAGCATATGTGTGATTTGTCATATGTGGCTTTGTAATAAGAAAGTATTTATAATAGTGAATACCATAAAGAAGGATTTTAAAGATTTTTTTTATTATTTCCAATAAGTTTTATTAAATTTCATAACTCAAAAATCCTAAAAATTTGTTTGTCTTTTTACGTCTGCCAAATCTTGATGAAGTATGGACAGTTTTCTATCTGTGTCTCAGCTTCCAATGCTTTCAACACGTTCTGACTTACGGATGTATCAGAATGTCAGGGCAACATTTTAAAACAAAGATTGCTGGCAAAAACTGAAAGGCAAGGCATTTTGATACTTATGCAATTCATCGAGAAATCATAGGACAAATCAAACTCTGAGGAGAATAAAAAGAGTCATTTGAAGCCACAAACAGTACAAGCTCCGCTAGAATATTAAGCTTGTAGTGGTGGAAAGAAGCATGTATCTCATTGTAGCTTCAATAATTTGTCTCCCCAGCAATACTATCTGAGATAATGTTTTACTACAGCAGCCATGATGTTAGAGGTAAGACTTCTCCCTTCTTGTAGGCAGACGGCAGGTCTGCTTGGTCACATGCTTATGCTGTGCTGTGTGTGAACTCGCAGCAAGATGTACTTCTGTGTAGCTTTACACTTCCTCCAGGACCGGCTAAGAGTTTTGAGGGTGAGAAACTGACCCCACTGCCATTCTTATTAGCTAATAAATATTTACTGCCATTTAATTAGTGATCTTTTTAAAATTAAAAATCCCACGTAATGCATCCTTGGAATAATTTATGAAATATTTGTGCTTATCATCTCATTTAGTCAATATTACCTTTATTTATGATGGCCAAAGGAAGCTACAGAAAGGAATGCGAGTCTTAGGAGAGTCTTGGAAAAAAAAATAATCATGGCTCAACCCCAGGCTTAGTTCTTTGAACCATCAGAATCCTTAAATTAGTCCAATTTCTAGTTATTACTGCTTTGAATTTTTAAATGATTTTAAATTACTTAGGATGAAGCATTTGGTCTCCTCCTATCCTACTGCTCCAATGGAGATCCCTGCTTTTTTATAGAAAACCTTTATTTTCTGTTATCTCTTCTCATAATTTTTTTGAAAACAGGAGTCTACAATATTCTTTTGTTGGTTTTGACTAGAATAGGATCAGTAACCCAAAGTTCTTGGGTTTTCATATTTTAATATGAACTCATATTTTAATTTATAGAATAATAATCATGTTTTAATATGAATTAGTAAAATAGTGAAATTTAAGATTTTACTAAGACATCAAAGTTATGAAATATACTGGAAGGGATAGCTGTATTTAAAATTTTGTTTCTGTATTTTGCATCAATAAAATGATTAAAGTCAGAACTTGGTCACTGACTGCGCAGGTTTTACATTATGCTTTTATGCTCACAGTATCTTGAAATCCAGTTACTGCCCACAAGAAACGCAATTATCTCAATAGACCGGTGGCTTTTGAAATTTTTTTTTATAAAACTTCAGTAGATGGATTGCTTAATACATTTAAGCCAATGCCTTTCCAGCAATGTAGAAGCTGGTATTTGAAGTTCCTCTTAACGTCTTTAAATGAATGACTAAAAGTTGGCAAAAATGTGGGCAAATTGCTTGACTTAGGGTCAAATTCGTATCTATGAAAAGAATGTTTACTTTAAATGTAACATTGTTGAGCAGAAAGGGAGAAAGTACTAGAGTGCTGCTCACAAAACTTCTGGAAAGTAGATCTTGAGAGGGAAAAAACACAGAGATGAATAGAGTGGTATATGTATCTGTGTGTCTGTGTGCGTGTCTCTCTCTGTGTGTATCTCTCTTTGTGTCTCTGTGTGTGTCTTGCATGTGTCTCTGTGTATGTCTCTGTCTCTGTGTGTATATGTCTCTGTGTATGTGTGTCTGTGTGTGTATTTGTTTGTGTCTGTGCACGTGTCTCTGTGTGTGTCTGTGAGTATCTGTGTGTGTGTGTGTGTGTGTGATAAGCACTTATCCAGAGAAGTAGCTCACTGGTTTATAAGTAGTGAGTGAGTGTGCTAAATTCTTTAGTCACTGCTGGCAAGTCTTCTTATGCATTTGTGACAAATGAACACAGATTATGACTGCGTTCTAGAGACTGTTTAATGAGACAGTGGCTATCTGTTTGTGTTAACTGGGTTAGAATTGCCTGAGTTTTTTCTTCCTAGCTTTCCTTGAAGTGCAACTTGCTGCCCCATGCCTTGTTTGCTGCTTTCCTCCACTTTGGGATGCTTGAAGTCTGTTTCCTACGTAAGGGAGATGAGAAAGAAGAATAGAGCTCAGAGCTGAGGAATCTCTTGTGAGCAACTCTGTTCTTTAGCCCCTTTTCTGGTTGTTTTTGAGAAGCACAACTTGTGGGCTGGGGAGGAGGAGGTGAGTGGATTGGGAATGGCAGAGCACTTCCAGGAGAAGAGTTGAGCTATTTCAGCTTCAACAGCCTCCAGAAAGTGGCAGAGAAAGCAGTTCACAGTCCCATGTCCCGACACTGTCGGCAGAGATCAGCAGGTTTATTTATGGGGTTATGTGGGTGAGAGGCTCAGATCTGATCTCAAGACTACAAACATGAAACGAATGTTAGCTTAAAGACGTCTGCTCTTTCATCAAGACCAGCAGTCTGCGAAGTTGGTTATGCAGCCTGGTTGCATAATATTTACTGCAAAAAGTGATCTTGGCTTTATTCCTTACCTCAGCCCCACCAGATAACACTGACGCTTTTTACAACAGCAGATGCTAACACCTACGGCTAGAAAAATATCACAGAAGACTCATGAGGCTCAAGTTAGATAAGAGAAGTTTCTATTTCGTTAGAAAGTTAAGAGAGCTACTAGTTATATTTTGAGATGTTTTATAATTTTCCAGGCGATGCCCCAGCCATTCTATGAAGTGAAATGGGTTCCTCTGAAGATAGCAAAGGAAAAGTAGATAGAGAGATATTTCTAAAGTATCTGTGGAGTGATGATTGAGTGCTGTGCTACTTCATTCTGAAGCACAATCTAGCCTGAGCAGATTTGGACTAAACTGTTCCTTTGGCATCGTGTTAGTGTTATGATTTTGAGTTAAAAGAATGATTGGTGTTGAATTTTAATAAATGTGGAACTTAATAAGGGAAACAATAAACTCAAATCAATTATAGTGTCTAATTCTACTTCAATTTGTTACGGTATGCTATAGAAAGCACGAGAGGTTTGGGGTGAGAGGATTCTGACTTTAAAACTTGGTGAAGTTTTTCTTCATTGAGAATTTAACTTCATGAAAAGTAGGAATGATATCACAATGATAATTTTGAGAGTTAAGTGAAATTCTATGTCAACATCCAGCACAGAGGGAATTTAATAAATATTATAGCTCGCTGACATTTTGAAGAGTAAAACCTAGATATCAAATTCTTCTCTAAAATTTAATAGATTTTTAAAATAATAAAAGTACTTTGGAAATATTTAAAATATTTAGATACACATATTCTATTGTATGTGATTCTTTAGGCTTCTTGTGAAAACTTCATTCTATTCCTCTCTCTTAAAAGTTGAGAGAAAGACAATTGGTTTGCTGTAATCTGGGCACCCTGACGTGAATGTACATGGAGTTAATCCAGCCTTAAGTGAACATCTGAATATTAGAGAAACCTTAGACTTATGAGAACTAAGAACCTAGTTCCAAAGAAGGGAGACTGAAAATAAATAAGCATAGCATAGCAGCAGAAAAGTGAAGACACAAGACCAGGGATTGGGGCTTCCCTTAACTCACACAACAAATGCTTTTGGGTTTGAGAGAATGTATCCAACACAGATCACCAAGTTTCACGGGGAATGGAGGGTGTTGATAGACAGTGCTGTCTGTCATGCGACCATCGTCATGGCGACACAGCATCCTACTATGCTTTAAACTCAGCCGCACTAACTTACTACATTACATCTGTTTGGGAAATCTATAAACGAGTATGAAACTTCTGAGCACTTAAGGATCTGAAGAATCCAGAAGACAGTGTTCTTCTGATCTCATGATGTGACAGATATTTCAATAAAATAACATTATTCTTTTCTTCTTTAACAGAACGGCTTAAGTCTCAAATCAACTAAAAGAAAAATGAGACTTTCCACTAAAACTTTTCTTCCAGGAAAATAATCTAACAATATTCAGATGAATGTAAAATTTTTGATTTTCAATTTCTAAATAGACTGTGATCACTGGCTGAAGAATATAAAATGGAGGGAGGTCTCTTGAGTTTAGCTACGTTAAGAAGGCCACCAGAAAGCTAAGAAAGGGACAGAGATTTTCATTCTACATACTACCTAAGGCACAAGCAAGACAAAGCTTACAGAGATGGCACACTAAAAGAGACCATAATTTTGTCTTGTAGTTCATGGTAATTGACTCAGAGATACTTAAACATAAGGATAGACATCAATCCGGGTTTTAGGGAAGATTTAGCCCACTAAATTGGATGTTATCACTAAAGTAGCATTATTCCATAATATTCATTGTGTAGCATCATAATTGTCAACACTGTTAAGGACCAGAATTGTCCATTCTTTTGTCATTGCCTTGCTTTGTATGCCCAATTTAACCTTCAAGCCCGAAAGTATTAGACAATGTCAAATTCACAGGAAATTCCATTTAATGTTAGATATTTGGTTTGTGACATTAAGACCTGTGAGTGTGTGGCTAACACCGCTTTAAGTTTAGAGCTAGAAATTGTATGTTCTTGTAGAACTATGATTATTAGACTTCTTCAGAGACTGTTTTCCCTTTAATCAGAAGAATGTAAAAGATTTTGGTAGCTACAAAGGAGAGGATGGAGAGAAAGTTTTAGTTCAGACCGGCAAAACTGATTTATGCTCTTCGTATTGTGTGCACAAAGCTCTAACTTTCCTAGGACAACTTCATATTGTGTGCACAAAGCTCTAACTTTCCTAAGACAAGGAAACTCATCCTTTCCTCAGCATCAAAATTCCCCATCATTCATCCCAGCATTTTCTGTCCAAACAGCTCATCTTTCTTAACACGCCACATTTTTTCCTTTTCTATCCCTCAGTTCTATACATTCTGAGTTGCCTTCACAGAACACACAAGCTTGCATTCAGCTCTTTACTAAGGGGGAGTGGGGGTAGGGGTAGGGAAATGGGAGGAGGGGAGGAGGTGGAAATTTTTAATTAAAAAAAAGAAAACTGCTTAGAAGGGTCTGATTAGGAACATGATCTTCACTGTATACAAAGCTCCTATTAGCAAACTCTGATCTGAGGGTTCCAAAGTTCACTTGCGAATGAATTTTGGCATATATGAGAATATTAAATGATATCATATTATATGCATATGTATCTCTGGGGTGCTATTATCACCCAGAGATAAAATTCAAGTGTAGAACAAACAAATGAGATAAGTGGATTAATTGGTTTTGGTAGATTGCATTTTTTATCAGCATCAGACAGAGCAACATTGTATTTCAAAGAAGGGTTCCCATTGTTACAGAACTTTTGTAAGGATACCCACTGTCAATAGTGGTATATTTCTTTGGATTCAAAGATCTTGGAACAAAAGCATGAAGAAAATACATGGTATCATCACAGGACATGATAAAATATTCAGTAGAAACTGTAATTTGGCACAAACAATTAAATACTCATAAGGGTTGGCAGGACATTGTGCTTAAGAAGCTAATGGACTTTTTCATTCAAATGCCAATCTCGAAGGCGCACAATGACAAGAAATGAAAAAATATGTTTTCCTAGGCATTTTAAAGTCAAGCTTCAGTTACAGAACTTTACAGGGAGACAAAGCCCAAATTTTCTTTCCAGGTCCTATTTTGAACACTGAATAGATTTGAATTGTAATATTTGGAGGCAATTAAATACACCTGTGCTATTAAGACTGGAATTGCAAATACTAATAAAGAAAGCATGTTCCATGGAGATGAATTTGTTTTGCTCTTTCTCCCATTGTCTGCCTGATTGCATTACAGAAGTGTGAGGTAGACGGTTGCTTTTAGCTTTTAAATGGAATTATGGCTTTAATGCAAATTGTGCCCATTTTTCACCACCATAATGGAACAGCAGATTAGATCATCCCTCTCTGGTAAGAAATTTTCTACCTCTTATCTTAGAACACAGGGAACCACTATGCATTTTGTGCTCTAGGAATTATTTTTAGCTTTATTTATTTAATTTTTGCTTAAAGTGGAATAACCATAACGGGGTACTAATTAATGATTATTTAATAATTAATGATTATGTACTCTTCCTATTAACATACTCTAGTGTACATTACATTGTTAGATGCCTTTCTAATAGCGTGGCTAAGTAAATGGATTTAGAAATCCATATTATCCATTATAACATTTAAGCAGTGTTTTACCAATATACCTGCCTCTTTGTGGTGGATATAAAAATCTCTACTGTAACAAAATGCACAGGCGCAGAGAACGTCCTTTAAGAAGCTCCCTTCTATTCTGGCAGAAGGCTGTTGGTCTTGTAAAGTTTTTCTTTCTTAATCTACTAAGGGAATACTGCTTATAATTGGTTATCACATAGAGATTAGTATATTAATGAATAATAGACTACTTCCTTAGAGGCATGGGGATGGAGTGAATTATAATCGAATTAAATCAGTATTTGGAACGCACTATTTCTCTTACTGATTCATCTACCATTAGACAAAAGACCCAATACTGCCAGTAAGATGGAAGAGAAACTTGTGGACAACAGCGGCTAGGTGTTTTCTTCTCTGATAAAAGAGATGGGTTGGTAGGAAAAGGAATCCTTGAACACCACACCACTTCCAGTTGAACTGTCATGTGAGTACGCACTATTAGGAGCTGCCACAATTATAATTTTAACCGTTCAATGAGGGCTCAAGATTGTTATCATCACCTGCAAACTAGTTTGGCAATTGCTTTTCTGACATTTCAGTTAATCTGAATGTGTCAAATGTGTTGCGATTTTAGTTGACTACATTAGTTAGGGTAAGTTAGCTCATGCAGCAGTAGCAAACAAGCCAAAACTCAGAGGCTGGCCACAACCCAGGGATATGATTTATTTCTGCTTTCGCAAGGTCTCTACCTACTGCAGTCACTCAGGGATCTGTGCTGCTGGGGCAGGAGCATATAAAGAATGAGTTCTGGATGATCTCACAATCAAACATCATAGCCCCAAAGTGACACTTGTCTGCTCATGACCCTAGAACTAATGATATACTCTACTTACAAGAGGACAAGTAAGTACAATTATGTTGTGGGCCCTAAAGCATAAATAATCAGAAATACTTGTTGAACAGGTACTAATGACCACTTATTCAGCTTAAGGTTTGATTCCTGTTACTTGCAATGGAGGAATTCTGAAGAAGATGAAGATAATGGTGATGATGTTTATAGTGCAAAGTGATTAAATAATAGGATTTCAGGTATTATACACTAATAAATTTAGAGTTCTATTATTAAAGTTGTAGTGGCATTTCATTTGAATTTTAATAAGTAAAGCTTGCCTGAAGATCAGAGAGTAAAACAGCTGCAGTGGTCAGCCTTATAGACCAGACAGTGGTGACACACATCTTTAATCCCAGTATCCACACTAGTTGCCATAGAAACTGGGTAGTGCATGCCTTTAATCCCAGGGTGCATGCCTTTAATTCTAGAACTAGAGAGAATTATAAAACGAGAGGAGATGGCTCTCACTCACAGTCTTATTCTGAGATTCCTGGAGGCAGGATCGCCATTTTTAGACTGAGGTTGAGGTAAGAACAATTGGCTGGCTGCTTTGCTTCTCTGGTTTTCAGGTTGAACCCCAATTTTTGTCTAGGAATTTTTATTAATCATGCTTCATAAAGTACTGTTATTATCCTCACTATTCTGATAAAAATGGCCTCAGATGTTTCCTCTTGATGTTCATATTGAAATTTACTAACAGAATCATGCTTTTAACATACTAAGCTAAACTGTAAAGTGTACTACAGTGTACTAAGACTCTAACAATTTTGATTTTAAAATATCTATCTATATATCTATGTACATATACATATATGTATACATGCAGAGACACATATATACTGTGAAAAACAGTAAGCATATCTGACACTATTGGCAAATTAAAACCAATAAAAATTCACTAGAAGGAACTTATCAGTTCCAGTTCACTCAGTTGAAGTTATTATATTGGACAAATTTTCAATCAAATTTCCAAGAATCACAGGGTTTACTCTTTATTCCAGTAGACATAAGACCAAGATATATTTTTATAAAGTACTAAGCCTGAGGCCTCAATCACAACTAGTTTGAGCTCTGCTCACTTGGGGGTGACATAAGATTGAATACACTATTTACTATCCATGGAAAGAAGTAAGCATTTCTAGCCCAAAGCTGTTCATAGGGTAGGTGTTCATGTCCCCTTTATGCACAGTACACATCCAGACAACTGCAGATAGCTACTCATATACCTATGCGTGAGGATTCTCTGTCAGAGAAGAATTTTCCTAGCAGGGCTTGTGACTCACTGAGAGCTAACCTAGGCTTAGTGACTCTAGGACTTTACTGGACCCAGGAAACTCATTTTTCTTCTCTTCCAAATGAATTTTGGGGAGATATTTCTTGGAGATTCCCTAGAGAATTTCCCTCTCTTGAATTTGAATTTTGGAGTTTTAATTGAACAGTTCCTCTTCTGCAGATACGGATCCATTGTTTGTAAAAATTGGGTTAGTTCTTCAGAAAAATGTCTGTTTCCTTGTTCTTAGTTGAGGCAATTTGATTACAATTGGTTCCAGTTTCCCTTCTATAAGGCTTTAAGTCTCATATCTGGTGAATGAGGAGGTTCCATTTTCCTAGGACATATTGACTGGTTCATCTGTGGACACATGACTTAATCACTGTGCTAATTGTCAAGACTTAAGACTACTGTGATAAATGGTGGATCGCAAAAAGGCAATAGGGATTTTTCTTGTTGTCTTTATTGATCTATCTGTACATTGTGAACAATGCTGACACACATATATATCTATTGAATGAATGAAAATGAGGAGACTATGATATTTAAGGTGTTGTATTGAATGCACATAATCCTCGAGCTTCTTGATAACTATTCTATGGGAAACACCCAAAAAGAAGTCATAACTGCATACATTAAAGCAAAAAGACAGAAGGAAATAAACATTCAATTCTGTCATCATCATTTGGGTTTTGGGAAACATCTCCACAGAAACCAGTGCAAGTGAGCATTTCTTTTTTCTAAGAGCCAAACATTTCTCTTACTACTTCCTTATTCATGCAAGATTGGGTTTCACCTAAAGAATATGAATTACTAATGAAACATTTTATTATCTGGACACTCTTCTAGCTCTGGGTTATCCTAATAAAATGACCAAAATCACATCACTCTGAATTCACGGGCTTGAACATTTCATTTGCAAGTATTTTATTACCACTGCAGAAGACAATCTATACCACAACAGCAAATCCATCTTCAGGTCCACTAACACAGTGCAGGTGAATTGCTTTCAAGTTTCAAATATTTTAAGCATCTTCTTATATTCGGGACTCAAGCATATTGACATCTGTTGATAATTCAACTTCAGTGAGTAAACAAATGAAGAACTTGATAAAGATATGAAAACTATATTCAATACTGGAATTAGAAGAAATTTAAGAGAGGATTTTTAAGAGTTCAAGCAAAGCACACTGTTATACAGGGAGATCCATTATCAGAAAAGACAAATATAATGAACCGTGCTCCTCTTTCCCCTGGCAGGACTTCTAGAAGAGGCTAACTCTTGCCTCGAATTCCTTTTTTTTAACCCAGAAAATGGTAGCTGTTCATTACTACTGACAAAGTGTTTATCTTTCTTGCTATAGACAATCTCTGGAAGTTTGGGCAAGTCAGTTCCTTTAAAATGAAATAGTGTTAACAGCCATTTTCCAAGATTTCATGAAGATTAAACAAGATTATTAAGATAACACATCCAATAGTTGGCGAGTCAAGGACAATTATCATTACTATTTCAGGCTTTTGGGGCAGGGGGTCAACCGACTTCTTGCAGGAAGGCTTTAAGAAGTCCCAGATTTGCCTACTTTCATTATCCTGACTTGGAGATGAACTTCTAGGAAACGGGCTACAAAAACTTGATTTTTTACATTCCCATCTAATTTCTCATCACCTGTTGTTTGGATGAAAAGTCTGAAATTTAGTTCTCCTAGGACAGGGAACTTTAATATATTCATCTATTCAAAGGAATAGTTAGCCCCATGGCTAGGCATCTGCTGTTGCCTGCCATTTTACTTGTCTGGGTATTTCTCAATGAACCATCCTGTCTTCTACTTCCCGGATGCACTCACCATGTCCCACCAGCTCAAAAAGTCTCTCTGCCACCTTCTTTAAAAACACTCATGTTGGTCTTCCACCAAACTCCCAGGTGGGCTGTTAATACGTATTCATAGTTACACATATCCTTCCGAGTCTCTCTTCTATGGGTGGATTTGTTTCCTTACCAGCAACTCTTTCATGTCTTTGGATGGATGTTTGGAGAACAGATGGGGGAAAAGTGATAAATGGCATGGGAATGCCCTTCCACACTACATCTAAGCCCAAACAGCAACATCAATATGCTTGGGAAACCAGCCATTCCTGGGCGAGAGAACTGGTTAACACACAGAGAAAAAAAAAATAAAATCAATCTATTCTTTCAAAGAATGATTATTGCTAAAGAGTGGGGATTGACACACATCATGAATTTTTGTTGGCCAGTGTGCTCAGATTGTCCACCTGATTTTTGTGTATCATTGAGGCCACCAATTACCTCCTTCACTGGAGCTGTTCACTCTAATTTTATGTCTGTCAAAGGCCTCTGATTGGCCTCAACTTTTGCCTCAGAGGCATTTGGGTGAGTAGTACAGAAAACCTGGACTACCCCACAACCAATGCTGTTTCGCCTACCCTCGCCTAAGCTGGGCTTCCTGCCAGCTTCTCCACTTGGCAAGTGGAATAGCTTCATTCTTCTGGATTTAGTTGGGGGTTTAGTTTATATCCTTTTCTATAACTTTACACCTAACCCACTTTCAAATTCCTTCTGGTGGCATTTGGAGACTCAGATTTCCACTTTAACAAACATCATGATGGATTTACACTTAAATTGATAGGATGGCTTCTAAGCAAGAAGGCCAGAGAGGTCTTAGTGTCTCATGTTACTGTTTAAATATTTTTGTATTTTTTTCAGGTATGTTGACTTTCTCCTGTCAAAGGCCAGGTACAACATATGCTCGATTAGCTTCCCAACCCCACTTTCTCTCTGTTGAGCCCTTGTTTTTAAAAATAAGGTCTTTTCTTTTAAGCAATCTAATCTTGTAATGCCCATCTTTCCCACTTCATCAACCTACTATTTGATCCTGCTTTTTGGGTGTAAAATTAATACTATAACTCTGTTTAAATACATGTGTGTGACTAGTTCACGTGTTTCAGTGTGGAACATCATATGGAGGGGGCTAAAATAAACTATGATGATAACGGGATCCAATGGCTCTGTCTCCATTAGACTTACAAAACTGGACTTAACCACCAAGGCTACCCCTTTAAACAATAAGATCTTGATTGACATTCACTTTCTGGAAACTCAGTTCAGGATGTTTCCCTTCCAGTGTTGTTTCAGTGAAATGGTTCTTCCCAGGGTGCTTTTTTCATTGTGCATATTTCTAGATTTTATTTTACTATTACTTCCTGTGTCTTTTGAACTTCTTGTCAGTGTTCTACAACTATTCAAATGTTTTTTAAATATAACTGCGAGCCTTTTGTGAAGCTATGCCTGTGTGCCTTAAATATGTATTGTGTTTCAAGTCTCCCCCACCATCATTGTTGTGTATTCTAGAAGACGGTTTAGTACTGCAGCAGGCATTCATTTAATGTTGAGTGACTTACTGTCAACACGTAGGTGGATGCAAAATGTTCTTTCATGTGTGAAAAGAATATATATGCTTTAACTCTTATTCAACTGCTGTTGGAATGTTAATATCCCTCGTCTTTGGTAATTCTCCAGAAATTATATTTTGTCACAGCAAAGACCAGTGATTCATTAGTTTTGCTTGTGTTTCTTTGCGTTATATTCTATATATCCCAGCTCTAGTTTATGAGTTCTAATAATGTTTATAAAAACTACAAAGTTGAATATGAGCAAAGTCATTCTTGGCTTTTACATTGTTTGGAGTGCAACTTTTGATATCAGTGAATCAAAAGTGCTTTTAAGTAAAAGGGCAATATGGTTCCATATAGTTGTATAGAAAGACCTGAGCATCCCTCTTCACATCTAAGTCTCAATTTTAAAGATTTATTTTTATTTTATGTATATGGATGTTTTGCCTGCATGGATATATGTGCACATAGGCGTGTACAGGGCCCTCAGAGGCCAGAAGAAGGTGTCAGATCCTCTGGAACTGGAGTAACCCACAGTTGTTAACTATCATTTGGGTGCTGGGAATTGAACCTGGGTCCTCTGGAAAAGCAGTCAGTGCTCTTAGCCAATGAGCCATCTCTCCAGCCAGCCAAGAATGGATTTTTAAAAGCACACACTAGAAGAAGACAGGAAACAAACTACTCACCAGAATCCATTACCTTCCCTGTCCTGACTGTCATCACTTGCCAAATTTTAAACTAAAAACACAATACCCCCTTCACTAAACCTTACCAAACTGTACCTTTTCATTTCACCACTTATCCTTGCAATGCCACCAACAAACTCTCTGTCTTCCTCGTAATGAACTCATGTTCTAATATAAGGGAACTAAGGCATTATCTTGATATTCTGAGTACAACAGTAATTAATATAAAAGACAATGGATTACGGTTTCAGACAGAATTGATGACAACTGCCTCACAGGCCACCATGTTCTGACTGTCTTCTCCCTAATTCAAGTGTTAAAATTTAATGTCCAGTGTGACAGTATTAGGTGAGAGGTGAGGATTTCAGAGGAGATTTAATCATGAGGACTCATGGGATTATTGCCTAAAAAAGGAAACTCCGGACAGCATTCACCTTCATCTGCTCTTTTATATTCTATCATGGTAGATGCTGCTCAGGTGCCATCTTGGATACAATGTCTGGGCCCTTACCAGACATCAAAACCTGGTGTCATCTTGAGCTTGGGCTTTGTAACTTCTACAGGTGTGAGCCACGGATTAAGGTTTTCTATGAACTGCTTTCTCTGCATCCGTGCAGTGGTCCTGCTGCAAGGGCAGACTGAGAAGAAAGAACCTAAGATTTAGAAGATGTGAAAACTTAGAACAGGAAGAAGTAGAAGTGGAAAGGTGTATTGGTGCCAATATCATGATGGAAATGCAAAATTCAGACATGTAGAGCAATGAAGGAGAGGGAGGTAACACAAATCAAGCAATAGAGGCAAAATAAGCACAGGTCAAGGATGGAGATCACTACCTTTTATAAAGAGTCCCTTATCTATTAGAACTGATCACTAATATGCCTTTAGAATCTATTCTCTGTTCTTTTTTTGCATAATTTCTTTAAAATATTTTTATCCTATGAATAAAATAATCAATTTTCACCAATAAATATGGTCTTAACAGATAATAAAAATAATTTATGATTGGAAGCTAATTATATATTCTACAGTGTGGTACCAGACATTTCTCCAGTTTGATTGGTTTTACCATGCTCACATTGGAGCTATACAGTTGCTAGTTTCCTTTTCTAAAGAAGGCCCAGGTCTTTTCATGGTCTACCTTCTCGTTACGGAATCCTCTTAAACTACTTTGCTGAATGCCAGGTTCTCCAGCAGATAGGGCTGAGGCAGACCCGATCCTGCTGGTCTCTCCCTGGGGCTGAGTTGGATGGTGAGTACCGACAGCCCAGATCTCGCCCTGGCCACTGGAGAAAAACACACACTGATTGTGAGTCTGTTGAAGCAGTATCTCTCTTTATTGCATCAGGCAGGAACTTAAATAGGGCTGAGAGAGAGGGCAGGAGTCTTGGGATGAGGTGAGGTGGAGTAAGGAATAAGAGCCAATAATATCCTACTACGTCAGCGGTGGCTGGGCAGAGGCGGGCCTAGGTAGAGCTGTGCTGAGTCACTCCTCAGCAAACTCAAGTTAGGCTCAGGAAGTTACACTGGGCCCCTCACCAAACTCAAGTTAGGCTCCGGAAGTTACACTTACATGGGGCCTTACACGGGAGCCTCATGAGGCCCAACAACTGAATAACTTAAGAACCAGAGAGGTTACACAGTAACACTTACCAGTATTATACTATCCTCTTCCCCCAAGTCAGTGATTTCTCAACCTGTGGGTCGTGACCCTTTTGAGGTCACACATCAGATATCCTGCATATCAGATATTTACATTGTGATTCATAATAGGAGCAAAATTACAGTTATGAAGTAGCAACAAAAATAATTTTATGCTGGGGGGGCACCAGAAGATGAACTGTGTTAAAGGGTTGAAGCATTGGGAAGGTTGAGAACCACTGCTCCAAGTGGTCAATAATATATCATTTTGAAGACTGGTGTGGTAGGGTACACTTTTACTCCCAGCACTCAGGAGGCAGAGGTAAGTGAATCTCTGTGAGTTTGAGGCCAGCCTGGTCTACAAAGCGAGTTCCAGGACAGCCAGGACTGTTACACAGAGAAACCCTATCTCAAAAAAACAAAACAAAACAACAATATCCTCCTCAAAAACCAAAACCAAAACCAAAAAACACACAGCCCCAAAGAGAAGATATCATTCTGAATTTAGCTGGACAGTGATAGGAGCTGCCTTTAGGAGTCTCTCTCAAGGTACTGTTTAGACAGCTTGCTCTCTTCATAGTAACAATGGGCAAAATCTCAAATGGATATTGGCTATCTTCTTTTTGTGGTTATTCTTCATGCTATATTTTCTTCTCATGAATGTTACCTCATAAAAGTCTGCACAAATACATAATGTACCATTTATGAAGTCAGTGCAAGGTCAGAAGTTATTTATTTCCATTTGAGCTTTCAAGCAACAAGCAAGGTGATATTTCTAAAATCATGACTTTGACATGGAGGTAGGACAATTTCAGAGTCGTTCCTTTGGCAAGAAAACTCATTTCTCATACTAGATCTTGCAGCCATAATAGCTGTCATTCCCATGGAAACAGTTTCTAGGAATTGAGTTTGTTCCCCATAACTGACGCCTACTTCATCAGATGAAGTTTTAGAATAACCTCAAACGCGCTCTTTCCTTTCTCGCCACAGAAGAAAAGAAATAAGAGAGAAATCCCTTCAGAAGAAGAGGAAAAGCAATCCAAAAGTCAGATAGCCACCCAGTCTCACTACCTCTGGGTACTGTAGGGAAACGTGAGGGAACTTAGGGCAAAAGGTTAATACAGTGCAGGCTCATTTAGCTTCATGAGCCGATACTGGTGTTTTCTACAGAAGGGGAAAGAAAATGAAAGTTTCTACAACAGAGAAAAAAAAAAGCAAACGAAATGTGACAGGAAAGAAATCACATGGAATGTTCTCACATAGCAACGTTCCCAACAGAAAAGGCTTTAGCGGACTGTACGGATAGCGAGACTCAGCGCTATACAGAGCCAGCGATGCGCTGACCAGACTGCTGATTTCAGTCAAGGAAGGACTGTGAATACTAACAATTTACAGCAGGCCGTGCTTCACCATGGTGACCCACCGCATCCGGAATGGAGCTAAGATGAA
The DNA here is from genome assembly GCA_001685095.1 of Ellobius talpinus. Lineage (NCBI taxonomy): Eukaryota > Metazoa > Chordata > Mammalia > Rodentia > Cricetidae > Ellobius > Ellobius talpinus. Next base: position 36,624 of record LOJH01000814.1, read on the forward strand.
CTCATCAATTGTCTAGCACACTTGAAGGGCGGGGGAGAGTAACTCCTGAAGCTGGGGGACAGCATACTCCTCTACTTGATGATAGCGTCATAGCTGATTATGCCGTATGTCATGCAATTGATGCAGCTGTCTAAGCTTTATGTAGGTGTAGCTTTACCAGCCCACTCCCAGTGCATTTCCTTATCCTTCATTTCCGTATCCCCTTCTTCCACCTTTCAGATCTCTCTTCCCTTCCCCTTTCCCTGCTAAGTTTTCATTGTTGCTTTTTCCTCCTTGGGCGACCTTATGAGTGTTATTTTCTATTTCTGAGATAAGGATACTTAGCATGTTTATGGAGAAGTTTGAAATTAACATTTCTATTAAAATCTAGCGCTAATGAAACCAGGCTGCCACTCCAGGGGGAGCTGCAGTTTTAGAGACCTCCTGCTTGCTAGGCAAAATGCTTTAGGGTCCTTGAGTCTGGAAAGAGAAAAGCAACGCCATCTTCCATGTTGAGAGTACCATGGCTATCACCATCCTTACATCCACACTAAGCCCTCACTTTGTTTCCTATTACACTGATTTTCTCTTTTTAAAGAAATATTGAAGACAAAAGGAAGCTAGTAAGTATTCTTATCTTAATTTATCATCCATGCTGCATTGGTGTAAAAGAGAATCCCCTCTCCATGATTTTTTTTTTTTTTTGGTTTGGCAATGAGGAAAAACAACATGGTTTATTTGCATGATTTAAGCTGTAGAGGAAAAGAAATGTGAAGGGATAAGAAAGCTCTCTTCAACCTTTAAAGTTTATCTTAGAAAAGTTATGTTACATATTCAATGTAAATTACATACAAGTTACATGTGAAGCTCACCACACAGTCTTCGTATGGGTGATTGGGAGGCAGAAGCAGTTTATTATGGACAAAAACTTGTCTGGATATGAGACTACCAAATAAGCCTGTTAGGTCTGAATTCTCTTCTACTTCATTTTCAAATGGCCTTTGGCTAATAAATTCCCTTAACCTTCAGTTTGGGGATTGCCGAGAATATTGTTAGGATCCCCTTCAAAGAGTCATCATAAGCAATACACGTCATGATGCACTTGGGGCACCATTAGGTTTGTGTACAGTCATTGGCAGGTTTTATGGCATTGGTCACACTGCATACAGGGTTTTCCAACAGGCACACAAGGAAGAGTTGCCTCATGGTAAATGTATTCTGCCTGGACTTTGTTCTCACACAGTTGATAGGGACCTAAGTGGCCAGTGGGATGTGAAAAAACAGCCCAGGTTTCTCACTTCTCTGGGCTCCACAGCTTTCCTGGTCTGGGAAGCTGATGGGAATAGCTCTAGGCAGAGGAGGCAAAGTTGTCTTAGCTTTGGTTGACAGGTCCATTGCTTTGTTACCTTGGTTGTTGTAATGAAGAACCACAAAACAGGTGGCTTCAAATCAAGGCTTTGTATAATTCTAGAGGTGAGATGTTTAAGATCAAGATTATGCTCTCGCTGAAGGCTCAGAGGGAGACCTCTTCCAGATTCCTCTCATAGTTGGAGCTGTGTGATTGGTAGTGTTCCTGGCTTATTGATCCATTGCTATAATCTATGACTGTGGCCTGTAACTGTGCTCTAGCCTTTCTCTCTATCACTATGAGCTAACACTGTGTTTGATAACTGGGACCTTCACTGGGGCCAGTCATTGTGGCCTATCTGAGTGGTCTGTCACTGTGGCCCATCACTGGGCATTATCACTGTGGTCTACTGCCCAGTTCTGTCTCTCTTGCCAGCCACCAGGATATCTCACTGGGCTTCTCACTGGCACCTACCACTGTCTGCTGCTTCCTGTGCCACCTGCTGTTCTCCCCGTGTATTTTAGTATCTGTGTTTCTTCTCTTAAGTATGCTAGCGATGTTGGAGTAAGTGCTGTCCTACCCATTGTGAACTCAATTATATCTTCAGGGCACTATTCGTCAATAAGCTTACATTCATAGACAGGTGATAGCCTGAACATGCCTTCCAGGGAATATAATTCAATTTCTAACACCCACTATACACTTTTCAATTTACAAAACACATTTCCAACTTCTTTTTTTTAAAAAAATATTTATTTATTTATTATGTATACAATATTCTGTCT
>LOJH01000814.1:38825-55540 GCA_001685095.1 Ellobius talpinus
GGAAGAGCAGGCAATGCTCTTAACCACTGAGCCATCTCTCCAGCCCCCATTTCCAACTTCTTAATGTGGATCAGTTATTTATTCCCATTTGCCAACATCATTTAATATCTACTTATCCATTTCTTTATTTTACTTAAAATATGGTTTTTATGTTTTGGGGAAACAGGTTGAAGAGCACACAATGCAAACAAAAATGTCCTCATTAAACACATCAATTTTTATAGTATTCTCTCTTTCCTCATAAGGTTCCTTGTGCCATTCTTTCCAGCAGCCGAGAAGGTCCTTGGAGGAGTGGAAAGCAGGCAGTAAACATGGCTCTGGGGAGCAAGGTATATCTCAGTGAATGTTGTCATGAGTTAGGATCTAAAACCCTATTTTTTTTTTTAATGAGACAACAAAATTCATCCTCTAGGCTATGGCTAATGTTTTCATGATTTGGATCTAGAAACTTATATTTTGTAGGGAAATTCTGAAAGTTTTTGAAAGCTCACTTTAGCTCTTTGTCACATTCAGAAAGATGAAAATCTTAAAATATTCAGGATAGTTTACGGAGCATGACGCTTGCTCATTTTACACTCTACACTTTTTTTAATTACTTATCAAAGAAACCGTTTACTCTTCTCCCTATTTTCATTTCTGTGATTTCCTGTTACCAAGGTTAGTGTCAAGATTGCCATAATCATTTTCATTCATAAAGCCACCATGTTCCATAACCAGATGGGTCCAATACTTATCAGATCCTAGTTCTCAGTCCCTGCATGTGACACCAAACCCAGATCAGAAACTCTACGTCTTAACCATTTTCCCCTTTTAAAAGCAAACACTTGGAATTGGAACAGCATGTTCACCCTGGGATGTAGCATATTCCCACACTCTGGGAAAGGGACATTCTGGAATTTATGGATGTGAACTAATTACCATCACCAAATGAAATCTTTGAAGTTGCTGCTAGAATGGGACTTCTTAATAGCTGGCTGATATGGCTTTTGGGCTCTTTTAATGTGGCTAGGGCTGCACAGAACCTGCCCGGTACACCCAGCCTCTATAAACACACCGCTGCTCGCCCTGGGAAATCACAGTACTTTATAGCCGTAATCGAACACCACTAAAAAGAAGAAAACAAAACAAGAACCACAAAGATGTTTCCAGTTCAAGTCCTTCTAGCTCTGTAAAAAAGTGAAAATACATGGCACAGGGGCATTGGCTGGAAAAGAGGAAGTCTCCATTAGCTTTTCACAGGGGACAAAATTATTTTTGCTCCCAGGCTCTTTCTGTCTCCATATCTATAGAAAGCAGAATTCTAAGACTCCACCCTCACCTGTAAACAAGCCCTCATATCCCCACCCCTCGCATACTGGAGAGGCTATGATTATGATGGGTCAGTCACATAGAGAAGGGGAAAGTGACTTGCAGATATAACTAACAGCCCAATTACAAACCAGCTATATGCGATTTCATCAAAAGGGAGCTATTGCTGGGAGGGCTCAATCAGCTTCAAGACCTCAGGGAGGGGCAGGCTCTCCCTAAGGTGAAAAAGGTGTTATCGTGCAGGTATAGAAGAAGCATACAGTTCTGTTATTACGAGCTGCCTTTGGAATGGGCAGTTAGGGACCCAGGGCTTCAGCCCTTCAGCTGCTAGGAGCTGAATTTCTCCAAGAGCTTGAAAAGACTTCAACTTGCTCTTCTGTCGAGTCCAAACTTTTCTATGTTGTGGCAAAGACCTGTTGCATAAGACCCAGTTAAACTGTGCTTGACTCTTGACGCATATAAACTGTGAGACATTGAAATCCTACAACCTATCAAGCTTGTGGTGGTAATTTTTATGCAGCCATAGAAAACTCATATACCAGTTCTATATACACTACTTGTTGCAAATGCTTGTGACAGTAAAACAGAGTCTACGCAACTCAATTCCATTGTCTTATAGTATCTACTTGACAGTAGCAACATACAAAGTGTCTATGTCTACCTCCAAACACTCTAGAATGTTCTAGAAGATAAATATCAAGAATGTAAGAGTAAATTTGGCAAGCATCCTGAGCACAGGTAATGGAGAATCTGAAGACAGGGAGCAAGGAAGCAAGAAAGACAAGGAGGTAGCTGGAGGGTGCTTCACACGCTGTAGTCAAAGGACATATGCCACATGTTTGAATCAGAGAGCCTCTCACATCCACTGCACTGATGAGCTATGACCACTTCTGCATCCCAGGTTATCCAGGGAATTCTATTGCTACAATACGAGGAATTGATGGGAAATAGCACTGGGTTGGGAATCTGTCTACAGAAGAGGTGTTCTATTTCCTCACATTGCCTCCTTCTCCCCATCCTAACCCCTATCTAACCTCTCTTTGTCTACGAGCATGTGGGCTATAATTCTCCTTGTGCTTTTGTGAGAAAGAATGGTTCATGCTTACTTTCTCTCTGCCCTTCGCATTTCGTAGCCCTTCACTCACTCCTGTCAATCAACTCCCTACTCCAGCTCTCTATGGAAACAAGGTTTTCCAAGGTTACTGAAGAACTTCATGTCTACTGAACTCTCCTTAGACAGAATCCCCTAGGATCTGTTTGCAACACCTGCCACATCAGCAGACTTCTTCTCATGATCCAAAAAGAAAAAAAGTAAGTTGGCTAGTATTCTATTCTTAAAAGCCCAGAGATGCTCATGGATTGCTGAATACATCATGACTTACCCAACAAAATAATATATATATATATATATATATTTTAAAAAAAACAGGTGAAGATTTTTTCTTTTCCTTTTCCAGCTGCACCACCGAGTGTATTCTATCCAATCACATTAGCCTCACTTCTAACCAAAATCTTCTGTAATAATGCTCATTTGGGTCAGGATGAGAAGACTTCCTGGTCGTTCTCTGCATATATAAATCCTTTCCGGTTCCAGGTGCAGTCCAAGGGTTTTCTCTTTCTTACTCCCTTCCCTCATTGTCATATTAGATCTTCTTCTTTTATAGCTCATTTAATTGAAACCCCAACACATAGACCAGCACTTATTCTGCTTACAACTTTGAGACTCTTTGCTATAAAATTAGAATTATGTACACAAGTAATAACTAGGTGAATTGTAATTCAATATATAGACAAGGGCCCATGCCTAGTAATCAGAAAGCATGGGTGATCATGACAATGCCTGTTGCTTTTCTTCTACTAGACCCGAAACAGCCAAGGCAGATTGAATGAGTTGTTTTTCTTTAAATAAAACTTCAAGCTGTACTTTTAGAACAACTTCCTTAGAATCAGATTGACTACTTTTTCTCAGCAGTCCTCTCTACTTAGCTTCCCCATCATTCCCCCATTTTTTTCTCACAGCCCACATTTATCTCTTCATCAGCCTCTCTACTTATGGGTGAGTTTGGAAATCTAAAAATTCTTTTATGATGCTCCATTTCCTTTGTTCTCTTATGGTCTTGCTAATGGTAAGAATCCACTTTCACAAACTGAGCTCATAGGTAGTCAACTCCCCAATCTCAGTGTCTACTTCTGAATTCTTCTTGCATTCCCTCCCCTTTCCAGGCTCTGAAAAAGATGGTCTTTCAGCATCTCTGTAATTAGCTTCATTTTCTTTTTCCTTCACACCTTCAGAGTCGTCTGTCACACTGCCTGTCAGCAGCATATTCCCAGAGTCTGTCACATACAAGCTTTCTTTCCTCTAGCAATTTTAGGCTTCCTCTAGCGTCTCTTCAAGAGCCTTGTTCCTTCCTGCACGTCCCCTCTATCTGGCTCTCCCTCCTCATCTATCCACCCACATATGGCTACCAATCTGATGATCCCCAAACAAGAGGATAATGACATGAGGGATCTTTATGCTTATCTTGCTTGGTTCCTGAATCCTTTCATATGATCAAAGTCTAATTTCCTTAGCTTGGAATAGTTGATCACCTTTAACCTAGTTTCCAGGTACTCTTTGAGGGCCCTTTTCAGATCTCTTAAGTTTCAGCTTTGCATCCTATGCTCACTGTATCCATGAAGAACCAACTTCTACTAGAGTATGTTGATTGCTGTGGCTTGAAAGTGAAATGTCCCCTATATGTTTACATATCTGAATACTTGGTCCTCATTTGATGACATTGTTTTAGAAGTTGTGGGACCTTTAGGAGGCGAAGCCTGGCTATAGGAATGGATCATTGGAGGCTTCCTTGAGGTTTTAGAGGCTGGCCCCACTTCCCGTTTTCTCTTTCCTTCTTGAATAGGGGATGCAGTGTGAGCAGGTGCCTCCTGTTCATGCTACTTTGGGTTATCCATCATGATGGACTTTGTCCCCTCAAACTATAGATTGTAATACATATTTACCTGCTTTAGTTGAATCTTGTCAGGTAACTGGAGGGAGAAATGAGAAAACTGCTGTGGGAGCACATTCTGCTCCTTCAGCCAATAGCCTTTAAGATACCAGCCCACTTGGGCATGGTCTCTTATACTGTAAAAGCAGCTGTAAGTGTGTGCCTGCTCTCTCTTGCTTCCAGCTCCCCTGCTTCCGGCTGCTAGACTCTGTTCCTGTTCGTGCAGAGGACTATTGTAAGACAGTGATCTATAAGTTTTCCCCTTAAATAAATAACCCTTTTATTATTCATAATTCTGAATTGGTNTTAAGATACCAGCCCACTTGGGCATGGTCTCTTATACTGTAAAAGCAGCTGTAAGTGTGTGCCTGCTCTCTCTTGCTTCCAGCTCCCCTGCTTCCGGCTGCTAGACTCTGTTCCTGTTCGTGCAGAGGACTATTGTAAGACAGTGATCTATAAGTTTTCCCCTTAAATAAATAACCCTTTTATTATTCATAATTCTGAATTGGTGTGGGATTGTTTTGTGACTTACATCATCAGAAAACTATATAGCACAGTGGCTCCTTTCTTTGTATTCCCCATTAGATGTGCATCTGTGACACACACACATACGCACACAAACACACACACGCACACTGGCGTCCTATTATTGTTAAGCATGCAGCGTGTAATATTAAGTATGGAATAACTGGTCAGATTCTTCTTATGAAGTCTAATGAGCAAGATAGCCTCACACTGCTTTTTAGCAGAGACAAGTGTGCTAACTCATAATCCTGGTAGTAAGAAGAGCACATATACAAGACCTGGTCTGCTTCTTTTACCATGGAGGCATATGGCCATGTAGATATGGAGTAATGGCATTTTTGAAGTGAGCCAACTATCAACTAAGGCAAGAAGGTAGGAATTAGAAGCATACGTCTAGTATTTGAAGCATGTATCCATAGTATTGAGACAGCAATAATGTGGAAAGGAAGACCGCCAAGATGAAGAGAGGCATGCCAAATAAAGGGGTTGAAAATTCAGATGAAAGGAAGTGGTAGCGGTTCCTGAATGAGGAACTTGCACACCTTGAGCTCAGCAAGACAGATCACATGGACCACGTATGTTCAGCGGACTGTCCACCGATGTATGGGAAATGGCTGCAGGGAGATCTTGTATAATATATACAAGGTCCCAGATCAGAGCAGCAGCAGGGGAGCACAGGAAAGAGAGGGGGCAGAGAATGGGGCAATGTCACTTGCTGACTGACTGGAGAGCGTGGATGTAAAGAAGAGAGAATAACAGGATGTTATGCCTCCTAGCTTTAGAGCTATGCGTGTCTGTGTTGTTAAGAAAACAAGTTTCGGGGGCTGGAGAGATGTCTCAGTGGTTAAGAGCACTGTCTACTCTTCCAGAGGTCCTGAGTTCAATCCCCAGCAACCACATGGTGGCTCACANATACATGGAGGCAGAATGTTGTATACATAATAAATAAATAAATCTTAAAAAAACGAGTTTCTCACACTCTGAGTTCTAGGTATAGATGGGATACAGAGATAAATGGCCCTAAGAGAGAACTTGATTACTTTGTTGTTTTTTCCTGTATTTTCACATATCTTTTCATATTTCAATTTATTATCTATTCAAATATATTCCTCAATTTTTCTACTGAGTTGTAGAAATTTATTTTTAATAAATTCTGGAATTATCCTTGTCACATCTGTGTAGTTTGGATATTCTGGCCAAGTCTATGACTTTTCTTCATATTGTGTTTGTTACATTTTTAAAAGCCCAATTTTTTACTTTTGACAAAACCTTATTTATCAAGTTACATTGATAGTCAATGCTTTTGGTACCCTTTCAAGAGGATGTTCCCATTCATCAATGTCATGAAAGTTCCTATCATTTCTTCTCAATGTTTTCCCGTTTACATTTAGGTCACATTCCATTTGGAATTACCAGGAGACTGCAAATTAAAGTCACAACGCTATCCTATACAATGACTAGAATGACTAAACCAAGAAGACCAACCACTCTATTGTTGGCAAAACTATAGAGAATCAAAACTTCCACAGATTATCAGTGGAGATACAAACATGTCAACAATATTAGTTGTTTATTATAAAGTTGTTAATAACGACTTTATTACTGTATAGTCCTGGCCAGCCTGGCACTCACTATGCAGACCAGGCTGGCCTTAAAATGCAAGATCTTTCTGCCTCTGCCTTGTGAATACTGGGACTGAAGGTGTACGCCATCATGCTTGGCCAGGTTATTAATTTTTTATAGAACAAGCAGTGTAAACTCTAGCAACAAGCAATAGAATGGACTATAGGAATGGCCCATGCGCTTTCTGCAGTGGAATCATTGATGAAATCAGGTGGTGTGGGTTCTCAGCTTTTAGAATGATTATTAAAGTCCAATCCTTCTGGACATACTTGGCTTTCCATCAGAAGTACCAGCGTTATAGCTGAAGACTACTTAATGCAAACTAGCAAAACAGATTCACCACGGATGAGGACCTGGAAGGCGGCCAGTTAAATCACATTAACACTGTGTTAGCAGGAAGAAAAGCAGGCGGGTGTGTGTGTGTGTGTGTGTGAGAGAGAGTAGCCCTGAAAGGTGAGGTGATTTGGAACAGTTCCAATCAGCGTGGGCAGGAGATGGCAGGCAAGGCCAGGCTGAACCACCGCTTCAAATGAAAAGCACTGCTTGGGAGGTATCAGCAATGACGGTAGTACGGTAGTACACAGCCTCAGAAGCTGTGCTTCCTGCGTCTGGTGGAGGAGACGGAGAAACCCTAGCAAGGTCACCATAGACAGCTACTCACTAAGGCAAACCTCACCAGCACGCCCCCTGCAGGAACGGCCACTGCAACATTCCGGCTATCCTCTGAATTCTCTCCATGAAAGCATAGTGTGGTGTTATATGGCAGCTGGTATACAAAATGAGCTTATCTAACTTCCTGGGCATTCTAATACAGCACTTTTTAATATACGTTTTATACACTAAGAGATGAACTCAGTGGTGTGCCCCAGATCTCTACTTTAATAAAAGGATATGTAGGAAGACTATGGACCCATAGGGCCAATTTAGAGGCTGCCTGCTTAACACCTGCACCAGACTGACTGCCACAGGCTCAGAAGAACGAAACAAACAAGGGAGACATTTAGGTAGCACAGACAAGCAGAAAGGAAAACACAACAGAAGGTGATGGTGTCAAGGTAAGGTCAAGAACAGAGACAGCAAAAATAAAAAGGAGAGAAACAAAAGTCGAGACGGGCAAGCGGAAAGTGAAAGGTTCTGGAAGGCTGTCCTCCATTCATTTCAACATAATGGTGACTGTTACCTTCCTTACAGCAGTGCCCCTCAAAGCCTTTTACTTAGGCTTCTTCAAAGGCATTTTCTTGATGACTCAATACAATTAATAGGTCCCTCTGAGCTTGAGGTGACTAATAATCCTACCTAATAGTAGGTAGGATTATTCCTACTACTGTTTTTTTTTTTGCTGGGACTGGAGAAATGGATAAAAAGAGAATATCTCCAACCACACAGGTTGCAGTCTTCACAGACATAAAGAGTTAGGTATAAAAACTACAAGTATATCCTCATTACAGAGTAAGAGTTGGTGATTAATAGAAGATTAGAAGGTTTGGCATCAGGAGATAAGAACAGCTTGAAATAGTATAGCTCTCAGAAGGGTGGGAGGAGCCAGAGGCAAGCAGTATTTCAGGCAGAGGAAACTATGTGTGTGAAGAGCACATGAAACACTGGGTATGATAAAGTAAAACTCAAGGAGAGTCTTTCCTGCTGGAGCAAACTGTGAGTGGCTAGCAGGAGGTGAGCTTGGAGCAGATGTGTGAGTCACTAGCAGGAGTTGAGCTTAGAGCAGATGTGTGAGTCACTAGCAGGAGGTGACCTTGGAGCAGATGTGTGAGTCNTAGCAGGAGATGAGCTTGGAGCAGATGTGTGAGTCACTAGCAGGAGGTGAGCTTGGAGCAGATGTGTGAGTCACTAGCAGGAGGTGAGCTTGGAGCAGATGTGTGAGTCACTAGCAGGAGATGAGCTTGGAGCAGATGTGTGAGTCACTAGCAGGAGGTGAGCTTAAAACAGATGTGTGAGTCACTAGCAGGAGATGAGCTTGGAGCAGATGTGTGAGTCATTAGCAGGAGGTGAGCTTGGAGCAGATGTGAGAGTGGCTAGCAGGAAATGAGCTTGGAGCAGATGTGGAAGCCTCATCTATTCCCGTCCACCAAGCTGTAGGTGTCTAGCTAAGATACAGTGCCTTAGTGTAGAAGCCCTTCTGAAAATGCAGTGAAGAGAGTTTGGAAGCCCAGAACACATTAAAACAGTTTACTTAAGCTGGGTGTGGTGGTGCACGCCTTTAATTCCTGCAGGTCAAGGCAGGGGGGATCTCTGTGAGTTCAAGGCCAGCCTCCTCTACAAAGTGAGTTCTGGGATAGAAGTAGTACAACTCTATTCTTATATGACATGCAATTTAAATTATTTGCCCAAGGTCATTCACTAGTAATGGGAGAGTGAAGGTTTTGAATCCTGACGGATTGATTCACACTATAAACCACCTCACTTCACAGTGTTGCCTGATAGCAAGCCACACCCACCCTGACCTGTCTACCTCCCCAGGTTGGGCCAGGCTCCCAGTGATGAACAGCACTTCAAACAACTTCTGAGCCACTGAAGTGTTTCAAAGACTCTGGGAAATACAATTACAAAATGATAGCAGAAATGATTCTAATTCACTACGATAGTTCCTGTATTTGAAAGAACCAGCCTAAATTCCTTTAAAATATAAAGTTCTAAAAAATTTTACTTTCCAGAAATTGAACCATATAACTCTGTCAATCATAGTAGTAACCAGATTTTTGGTATATATATATATATATATATTCCAGATAATAGCATATTTATCAGCCACATGTTTCTAGCATATGTAATCTATGTTATTTCTATTCTTTGTGTGTCTGTGTTAAAAGGGCTGCTTTAATAAAAGTAAAAAAAATTAAAGAGTTTAATGATAAGATAAAAAGTAGGAGAGTCCAAATGGTTCCAGAATTTCTCTGGGGCAGCAGTTTCAATTAAAGTATTGCTTGATGAGGGAATCTTTAAATGGCCCAGTATCTTCTTATTCTTTACTTCAAAGTTATCTAAGTTCATTCAAAAGACAGGGGAGGCATGTGGACTCACAAGATATTGAGTTTCAATCCCTTTATTATAATATTCTCTTAAGTGAAAACCAAAACAAAGAAAAATGAAGCCAAGTGCTGGAATGTAATTGTCCACCACGTAATTTTCCTGGGGTTTCTGCTCTGAATTCTTTATTGAGAGCAACAGAAACCGGTCAGAACCTGACAGTCAGTCATATAGTAAAGGGTCTTATATAGTCTTAAGTGTGAGTAGAACAGCCGGGTCCCGGGTTTCTACATCTGCTGCTTTCCTTATGGATTTGCTTCTGCAGCCAGGAGTTACTTAACGACAGGGCCTGTGTTTCGTACTGTAACTGCTAGGTGGTAAGGAACTGACTTTTAGAGCTATTTAAAAACTCCTCTCTCTCTACTTGTGAAGTATTCCAGCAAGGTAATTCTTGAGCTGTGTTAAGCATCAGGCCATGGTGTTCTTCACAGACCTTAATATTCTTTCTACAGGCTTACTTATTATCCTTGAGATGCCAACAAAATATAGCTAAAGAAGCTCTTGGAACTTAGCTGAGGTCTTAATTCACTTGGTGACTTTATGTGCTTACATTTACTTCATATCCCTATGCTTTGGAAGTTTAGGGAATCCCTTAACACTTGTTCGTTTTTTAAAGGAGTGAATTGCCTGGGGGGATTTTTCTGCTTAATAGGATTCCTGAAGGAAACCACAAGGACATATAAACATCCTTTTTGAAATGCAATCCCAGTAGCATGTAGTTAGCTTTAAGTTGCTACCCTGACCTCAGGATATTGCTAGAATTATACTGTACACTTGCTAAAAATTCAGTATTATCTACAATACTACAGTTTGTGATGAATATTTTAAAATACTTTTCTGTCTTACAAGGTGAACAGATAATATAAAATACTTACAAACATAATTTTAAAAGCCAGTGAAATGTGTTAATTAAAAAGAAGAAATAAGGCCAGGATTTACAATGAACAATCTGTAATAATTTACAAAAAATAATCAAAATAAATCTTTGGGTAACTACAGTGAAAAAAACACCATGAAATCATCAGATGCCTGCAACTCACTGGGCTTTAGAGAAGACAATCAAAGATTACTTTTAATCAGAAAGAAAAATCAAAGACTAGATCTTAGCTCAACTGTTTTATATATTCTATAGACTTGCAAAACCATCTGCATACACACAAAAATGTAATTCGTTCTAGGTCAGATGGCTATAAACACTTTCCATATGTATGTATGTCCTATGGGGCTTTTGAAATTTGTATGGGGTGCAGATTGTGCCAAGTATTGCAGGATGAATAGATTCTTGGTTCCACATATCCTTTGAGGGCCAAGTCCTGTCTCCATGCCCAAGTTTTAGCACACTAAAAATAGCCCAACAAATATTCTTCATATCTTGGAGGGGGCAGTGCAAACTGTATTAGGAATGATTGCTTTAAGTGAATCAGGCTTTCTGCTTTAGAATTAAAATTTAAAGTGGGGGTGGGGGTAACTGTACACCCATACTTGGAGGGGGTTGGAGAGAAAAAAGTAGGAAGGAAGAAGTGAGAAAGTCAGGGAAGGAGAGAAAATACACACATACATGTACAGAAGCATATACACATACAAACATGTACACACATACATACATACATGCGTGCATGCATACATATACACATACATATATACATGTATACATACGTACACATTAAAAGATGATGGAATAAGCTAAACTAAAATGAAGGATCGTTTTATTGAAAGTACAGATGCCCACTTTGTGATGAACTGTAACCTGTATCTCTAAGCACTGCCATTTCCAATAGACTCCTTCACAATTGTCCCAATGAAGTTGGCATTGCCAAGTCCTTACTCTGAGAACAACACTCATCAGAGTCGAGCCTTTTTCTCGCAGATTTTTCTATTTAGTAGAAGTTAATAATAATTTCACTTAACATTTTAGCCATGCCTCTCTGAAGTTTCAGAAGGATTGACTCCATAGAGGATAGCGAAGCTGGCTCAGGTAGCTGGTTCATTTACGGAACGTGTTGCTCTAAAAATGAAAAGCCAAATGAGTAGCCTGGCGGTGTATCTGAGTCAAGGGAGACCATTAAACAAACGTGGGATCGACGTAAATAACTACTCACTTATCAAGCCGGGTGATACAGGAAAAAAGGAATTATATTAAAATCACATTCCAGGTATTCAATCATTTACGATGTATATCAAAATTAGGACTGTCTTTGAGCAGGTGCACAGTTTATCAAGAGTTTCCAGCCTTTTCTCGTGGTGAGGGTGGAGGGGATGTGAAGTCTTTATGACATACTTACTACTTACAAGGCCGAATCATAAAACTGGAAATGCCTTCTGATAGTAGCTCCGTATCTGCACTCTCTAGCTTAATAACTTCCCTGACAAAGCCTCAGATTTCTTTATACAGTGGGAATAGTCATTGTTTTCACGAGGCTCATTGGAGATGCACATATGCCCTGCACACACAGGCACGCTAAGTAAACTTGATCAGTAAAGCAATCACTGTTGTTTGCATGCCACAGATCACTGTGTTTCTAAAGGGTCTCTTCATTTTGTGTTTTGCAATCAACTTTTTGACGTTAACATTATTTTTCAGGACACTGACAAGGGGCAATGCTGTTGTCTTCATTTTGCAGCCACATGGGGGCAAACAAAGTTACCCAGCTACACAGATGCGCACCTGCTTCTATTACTCCTGTTGCATCATCACTACCTGCTCAGTTACTGAGCATCTACCTACTAACTTGTAAGGTCACCCCTTCCAAAAAGTGTTCCATTGAGCTAGCTGTCTTTGGAGCTGTTGATGTAATATCATGGGGGGATGACTGAGGAAGACATCTTCAACTGTAGTTGAGACTTCCTTTATACATATTTTACTTTTCAAGGTCCCTGTATTATTTCATTTGAAAGTGACCCTTGGCTTAAAAGGTTTGAAACTTATTTTCAGGGTTCAGTTTTTGCAAACATAGGATAAGGACCATATTACTCAGTATGATGTTAAGTTTTGAACTTTGACATCTACATAGTTTGCATTTAGCATACATTGGTTTGTATTGAACAAAACAGCTCAATGCCACCTTCTTTTGGAGAAAAAGATTTTTTTGATCATAGCCTCAATGCAGTACTGCAAAGATCCCAATTACACTACACCTTGTTGTGGGGCCCTTTTCCCATGTACAGGCCAAACAAAGACGTGTGAGTAATTGTACCTGGGCCTGGGGAATTAACCTGTCACTAGCAAAGCAAGCAGGAAGTCCCTGTGGATACCCATGACAGGTGGGAGCTTTGAGAAGAGGTGATCTCATCCAGTCCTGCCTTTGAAATAAGAAATTGCTCATCGTGATAGTGACAAATTTGCTGGGTCTTGAATGATAAACTAATATATCAGGGCCAGTGAGAGCCCGGGAAAAGATAAGATCATGAGGGAAAACACTGACTGGGAATGAGAGATACTTCAGGAGAAGTGTTCAAGGGCGAATTGCTGGACAGAGTTCACTGTGGCCAGGATCGCAATAAGAGTTCTTAAGTATACTTCCCATGGCAGGTATGTAGCGTGAGCATGGAGGTGAGTTCAAGGTGACACACTGGAAAATAGCGCTTTGTTTTAAGACATGAAAGATAATGAAAAAAATCACTATCAGCCTATAGAGGAGAATAAGGAGCTGGAAGATAAGCAAAGGCAGGTGGAGCCAGAAGTCAGGCAACAGTGGTCAATTAGGGATCATGTGCAGAAATATCTGACTGCATAAAACTCAACAATAATTCTCTGTGTATCCAGACGCAGCCAGTGAGATTAAAGAAGACAGATTTAACAGTGCACAAAGATGGAAATCAGAGCAGAGCCACTGGATTGTTGAAGGCCGGACTATAAAACAGGGTCTTTAACTGTAAACTTTAATGTTTTTAACTCTGGCGGAGATGTAAAGGAAGAAGATAGAAAAGTAGTTTGAACAAGGAAGAACTTTTTAGAGCGTGGAGCAAGCATATTGGATTTTTTTTAGCACCTATGCCATATGTAACTTAGCTGAGCAGTCTCTCATGTGCCTTACAAGCACACAGCAGGCTACAGGGAATGAGAAAAGGTAAGGTCAGCTGAAAAGTAAAAGGAAGGATGGAGAAGATGAGGGGTGGAGGAAAAGTCTCCATTGTCTTCCCTGGAACAGGGACCACAGAAATGGGCTTAAAGACTACAATGCACATATATTCAGCTGCAAAGTTTCTGGAATTTCCTCAGTCTGGGTGACTGACCTGAAGAGAGGGCTTTTCTAAAATAGCACTAGAAGCTTGTTAAAACGACCGTGTAACTTTAATAATAGCTAACATTTAAAGTGTGCGTTCTCTGTGCTAGACACCCTGCCACACTCTGTACGTGCCAATGCTTTTGCCCACCAGCCTAGAGTCAAGAAGACTATTTAAGATCCTATCTTTGTAACAGGAGGGAATGGCTGAATAAAAAAGATTAATTAATATGCCCAAGGTCACACTGTGCTGTAGATACAGGACTTAGATTTGGGCAGCCTATGCCCATAAATTGTGTTTATTCCTGTATTAAAATGTTTATCACCAAACGTTTCTGCATCAATAACACAGCTACCCTTACTCTTTTTCTGGACTGAGAGTGAGCATTTGGTTATTTTGCTGAGGAAAGGTGCATTCTACTTCAAGGAGCTCATGAATATCAAAACCTTAATCGTAGCTATTTGGATGACATGAGTTCATGCTTTACAAAGCAACCATGGCCTTAGCCACATCAAAATCAAAGTTGCAAAATAAAGAAGCATTCTGGAAATTCTTGTCTGCTTCATTTAGATAACAGTGTGCAGAATGAATTGAAAGATAAAAGTGCTCAGAGCGTTTACAACTTCCTTTTCTTCTCTCTCTCTCTCTCTCTCTCTCTCTCTTCTTTTTAAATGTAAGTCACACAGTGTTATGGATGATACCATCAGGCTATTTGGTTTGAATATGTCCCACACTGGACTGCGTAGTTTACCTAACTAATGACATGCATCCTCCTTGCCATTATGACACCTCTCTTCTTACAAGTGGGAATTTCAAGTGACAGACTAAAGCTGTTTGCTATCAATTTTGCAAAAACCACATGTGCCAGATAGCCAAGCTTTAGCTCAGTGACCAAAATTGATTAATATTCTAATTTGTTACCTGTCATTAGCATCTTACTGTGTTATGTCAAGTCAAGAGTGTAACCTTTATATAGCATATCCTCCAAAGGAATTTGAGTTTAGGGACTTATTTTATTTTGTTCATTGTTGTTTCCTATCTGAAGAAAATCCCATTACAAATTTCAATTACACAGGCAGTAAAAACTTTGATGAATTAAAATGAAAATGGAGAATGTTTACTGCTAGATATTTTTTAATAGAACTGCATGACTGTATCAAAATACCATTTTATAAAACCTATTTACTTTTAAAATATTTTAGATATTTACTTGTTTCATCTTATAACACCAAGGAAAACACTATGAATATAATACTTTGCACAGGTCCTTAACAAGGGATTTTCCAAGCAAGGGATTTCATATGTAATTATTTCTGGTTGATTATTTTTCTACTGATGAACAGAGAAGAAAAGATTTAATAACTGAATCTCTGTGAGAAAGACTTGTGGGACACCATAAAGATGGAAATATTTTGCTTTCAAAAGTGAATGGCATCTGTTAGAATGGAAATGAAGTTTTAACACTTGCGATGTAAAATCTGTTTTAATTTACTAGCATCTTAAGGCTACATAGTCTAAGAGGGAATGTGTGGTGTAAAAGTTGACTTGACATTCAATCATTCATTCATTGAATGCATGTGGAGAGCCTTCTCTGTACCAGTCACAATGAATGGCATAACTACTCACAAAACATATATAACTTACTTCCCTCATAGAACTTTTATTATTTTGGAGGGATTCAGATTAGTTAAAAACCCAGTCATGAGGAATACTTGTTATTGTAGATGGTGCTAAAAAATATAGTGAGAAAAAGAGCAAGCATTAGGGAGAACAGTGGCAATGATGGGTGAGTTAAAGGGGGTTACGGCTGTAGATACTGTGGTGGGATTAACCCTACCATAGGCGGATGACATTGTATGGACATGCGAGGTGAGGAAATGAGTCCTGACGCTGGCCGGGAGCACATTTCTGGGAGCACATTTCAGCTTGATGGTTATCAGACTGGCTGTGTGTCTCATACTATTTACTCATCTACAGAACACGGTTGAGCACAAGGCAGGAGATGTGGCTCACTGTTTCTTCCATCGTTTTATAACGCATTTCTCTTATGGCAACTATGTGGGTACAATATTCTTCAAGCCAGAGTTTGTTATCTATAATGCATGCATATGTTGTATAGCTTGAATTTCTAACATTAAAGTTATATAAAAAGCACTTCCAATTTTGTATCAGTCCATTAGCTGGGTAGTAGAGCATAAAAGGAACTGAGATCTTGTTTTTCTTCCTCAAGGGCTTGGGCTACTCGACCATCTCTCCATCTCCACTTCTTCCCTTCTGGAGCTTCCTGCTGAGAGCAGTCATCACCAACAGCCCTGTTAGAGCATGCTCCAGAGGAAGTTGAATTTGTGAATCGTGTGGGCAAATCAATACATTTCTAATCTTCGAGGCATGAGAAGTTATTATAGATACATGTTTATAAATAATATTATCCATCTGGAATATTCCAATAGTTTGTTTATCTTCTTAACAGACACATTTTACTTCGTTGGGTGCATCAGGTCCCAATAACTGTCTTTTGCTACACAGATTCAACTTCTGCTGTTCTTGTTAGGAATACTTTAGAACCAATTTTAAGAGGCCAGCATCACTGGTTTGAAAGTTAAAGAATTTACAAAAAAGAGAGAAAGAAAGGAAGGAAGGAAGGAAAAAAGGAAGAAAGAGAGAGAGAAAGAAAAAGAAAACCAAACCAAACAAACAACAATCCCCTGAAATAAAAAAAGCACCCCCCCCAAAAAAAACACAGCAAACTACTATATGCCAATCAATACTTCTGGTCACAGGAATTGTGTTCAGGGCTATTTCTGAACAACCGAGTTCAATGGCATGTGAAAAAGACTAAACACCGTGATGGTTTGGGATTAATTTCAGGGAAGCAAGGGCAGTTCAATCTTTGTAAATGAATAAATACAATTGATCACGTCAATAGGCTAAAGGGTAGAACAATATGATCATTTCACTGAGACGATGGGGCTGATCTAATGGGAGCTCACCAAAGCCAGCTGGACT
>LOJH01000815.1:0-20281 GCA_001685095.1 Ellobius talpinus
TAATAACAATAAAAAAGTGCCTGAAATAAAAAAAAATAAAACATTAAAAAAAAAGCCACATAAGAAAATAAAGATGAGAGCAAAGGGGAAGAGACAGATCAATCAGTGGCTCCTGCCTAGAGCGTTTGTTTTCTAATAGACAATCCCTGACTGACTCCATGAAGAGGAACTAGGACCACTCAGGCAAATGCCTGTTCTAGTACTGTGTTGGGAGAGCCAAAGATAGATGAAAACAGCTTCCTGTTCCAGGCAGCAAGGAGAAATGTTCAGAGAACAGTCAAGGCATACTGGAAGGGGCCAACTTTTTGAGGTCTACCAGTGGGACCATTTAGGTACTGAATAATGATATTAACGGTATACATAGTAACAGTAATGGTAATAGCTCCATGAATAAAATGCAAATCTATAAGTCTATATTGATATGAATGAATAAGCCAAATAAAGCTCATTAAACAATAAAAAAATTAGAAAAACCCAGCATGCTAGAAAACAATTCAACAGATAACATGTACCGTTTCTAGGAAGAGACGTATAGATGCTGAAATTAAAGGCAAACAGTTGCTAGGGATAAAGTTTTGCCTTTTCTCAGGTATAAAACCACAAAACGTATTAGTTAGAGAAGGAAAACGGTACTTTTACAGTAGAGAAGCCTCATCAGTTGTCAGACAAATAGACTTGATTGTGCCACCTAATATGATATATTCGAAGAACTCAGTAACATTTCTCAGCTGTTTCTTAAAAAAAAACTCGTGAGAAATAGACCATTTAACTTGAAGGACATTCTATAAAATAATTGCCCCGGTCTCAAAATGTCAAGGTTATGGAGAAAAAAGTAATTAGGACTTTATCCAAACTGAAGGTTACTAAAATGACATGAGATGCTGGGTTGCATTTTAGACTGGAGGAGATTGCTTTTCTGTAAATGACATGAATGACACCCTTCAGATTTGGCTAAGGTCATATCAGTATTAATTTCCTGATTTCTATGGTTGAATTGTGCTTATGTTAAAAACATTACTGCTTTTTTAGACATAGGTATGACAAAGCATTTTTATCTATTACTAATCCTCAAACTGTTCCGTAAGTATACACAGCAAAAAAAATAAAGCAAAGTAAGCTGCGACCCTTGGAGAATCGGGTTGGAGGATACGCCAGGATCTTTGTACTGTCTTTGAACATGGCTGAGATGAAAATAAGATGTATATGTCTCCTCTGGGTACTTCTTCCTCCTCACGCTTACCTTTATCTTTACCAGCCCTCTTTCTTCCAGCTATACAAAAGTCTCTTTCATTAGCATGATAGTGTACTAAATAAATTGCTTCTTGTAGATAACAAGGAAAAATAGCTGCCTTCAAGAGCTGAGTGATGCTGCATTGATAGCACCATGAAAATTTTTTGCAACTTTGAAGTATTACACGTAGTAGAGCTGAAAGCTTTTATCTTTCAGCATTTAAAATCATATTAATGGGGCCATTCTTAACATGGAACGCACATAATTCTGTTCACATAATCATAGTTCCCCTTGATATGGCCTGTCAAGACTAAACAATGGAAACCATGTGACTTCCTTTGATCTATGAGGAAGACTTGGTGACTGATGAATATAGTACATATAGCATCAGTTCGAGGACTGGGACCTTTGGCAGACCAGAATGCCTACCGCCACAGCACACAGGAAGCCAGATGGCTGCTAGGGAGAACAAAGGTTAGTTACCATTCTTCTCAAACTCTTCAAATGAATTGACGTGACCTTATATGGGTTAATAAGCACTCTTAAAGACACCGGCTGTGAAGAGAATGATAAAGAGCTCATGTTTACAGTAATGGTAGCATACTCATGCGGTTTTCCTGCACTGCACAGTCTCAGTCTCCACATACTCCAAACCTGATGTCTGGTCACTTGCTTAGGAAGAAGTGACCTAACAGGGCGGTCAGCATTGCCACTTCTTTCTACCCACGTGATGCCTGATGCCCATGCACCACAGCCTTTTCCCAAAATTGCGACCATCCTCTGGAGCCAGAGCTACAGGCTATTTTGTAAGCCACAATTAGCGTGCTGGGAATTGAACCTGGGTCTTCTGGAAGAGCAGACAGGGCTGTTAAAGACTGAGCTGTCTTTTCGTTCATAATAGAGATTTTCTTAAATTCTTGCAAGCCATGAGTTTAGACTGCCGGGGCATTTCTGTGTATGGGTGCAGTACAACACAGCAGGTGCCTCTCAGCTTAGCTTTAGCTTTTACTCCTTCCTGCGCAGTCTCAGGCGGGAGTCTAATCCTTCTTGGATCTTTCCTGAGCACAAACATACACATTCCTTCTAGAATGCTAGAAAGTATGAGAACTCCAGACTCCCAGTGGACGTCCCATTGCCTGGACCTTCTTGTTAAAGCTTTGGTTATTGTAATTTTGTGCACTGTCCACTGGCCCTAGCGGCCATGCAGTCCCTGGTTTTCTTGTCACTGTTGGCAGTCATCGCTCCTATCCAGAGGCTTTTAGCACTGCCAGGACATGTACAGACCTCTTTATGAGTAGCTTCCTCGAGAACCACCAGGCCGGTTAAACGATGGTGTTTTTCTGGAAATTATGCTTTCGTTCAAAGAGCTTCATCCCACTTCTGTGTGCTGTGTTACCTCCAGATGCTCCCCTGTGTGCTGTGCTACCTCGAGATGCTGCCCTGTGTGCTGTGTTACCTCCCAGATGCTCCCCTGTGTGCTGTGCTACCTCGAGATGCTGCCCTCTGTGCTGTGTTACCTCCCAGATGCTCCCCTGTGTGCTGTTCTACCTCGAGATGCTGCCCTGTGGGCTGTGTTACCTCCAGATGCTGTCCTGTGTGCTAGGTTACCTCCAGATGCTCCCCTGTGTGCTGTGCTACCTCGAGATGCTGCCCCTGTGGCAGTGTTACCTCCAGACTACTGCCCCTGTGTGCTGTGTTACTGCCAGATGCTGCCCTGTGTGCTGTGTTACCGCCAGATGCTCTCGTGTGCTGTGTTATCTCCAGATGCTGCCCTGTGTGCTGTGTTACCGCCAGATGCTCCCATGTGCTGTGTTATCTCCAGATGCTCCCGTGTGCTGTGTTATCTCCAGATGCTGCCCTGTGTGCTGTGTTACCTCCAGATGCTGCCCTGTGTGCTGTGTTACCTCCAGGTGCTGCTCCTGTGGCTGTGTTACCTCCAAATGCTGCCCCGTGTGCTGTGTTGCTTCCAGATGCTGCCCCTGTGGCTGTGTTACCTCCAGATGCTACCCCTGTGGCTGTTTTCAGGCCATAGCATGAGAGTAGGATGTTTGGAGCTAGGACAAGTTCAAGTTTGCTGTGCCCTACCCCTGTTAAGCCACATTATCATGAATTTACGGCCACGGATTGCTCTCTGCTTTTGGTTAATGTCCGTAGTGTGGAAAAGGTTGTTTCATTTGTGCTACCTTCTTTGCTGCTTTTATGGAGAATAAATGCTTCACCGTTCTTCTCCATGCCTTTTACTGGCATCACCTCTACAGCTTAATTTTCATATAGAAATTGGCATCTTGGCTAAAGTATAATCTGTGGCTTCTAGGTCAACTCAATATTCTCATCACTGGTGAGATATTTAATTGCTAATTTAACTTCTTGTATACATGCAGGTTGGAGGAGCATAAAGTATTTTAGATTTTATTCTGTGATCTTAAATAGCTAATTAAATAGTCTGACTCATATTTAGACTAGTAAGACAGCTAAGGATTTTTGTATTTAATGTTTTTGCCAAAATGTAACAAAAGGGAGTCTTTGGATCTTCAAGGTCTGTAATTTCAGAACCTCTAATTGGAAGCTGGAAGTTTTACAAGCTGTTTCTCACTAACAGTTAGGAAGAGATATGCCTTACCAGTTGATACTCAGTATAAGACTCCGACCTCCATGTTACATGGGCAGCACACATTGATATCTGAATCTAGTACTGAAGGAAGATAGAACTTCGCCCCTTATAGTGACCATTTGGTACCACAAAGGAATGACTTCAGAGTTCCTTGTCAATAAAACCTTTTTTTTTGTAATGAGTTCTCAGTGAGGTCCTGTCTTATAAGTCCGAGGACTGTTGCTCCCCTCCACGAGATCATCTTGACCCTCTCCTTTGCTGTCCTTCCTACTCCTTAAGCCCCAAAAACACTATGCTTGAACTGGACAATTCACAGAAGACAAATCTGAACCTCTTTGTCAAATATTATCTGATAAGCTCATCTTGATATGGCAGATAGAATAATATGTTAGTATTTACTTCTTTTATCCTCTCAGTGTTCTGAAGCACACTTCATGTGAAATGAAATTTCACACTCATCTGTTCTTATCAATTCCAAAGGAAGAGGTAAACAGATCTAGCCTGTACTTAGAACAGAGCCTTTTTTAATCCTATGGCCTTGCCAGTTCTTTACCTTGACTCGGGTGTGCCTTGAACTTGAACAGAATCAGCTAAGCAAACAAACCAATAAATAAAGCTCAAGATTTTGCTGCTAAAGAATCCATCTCTTTTTCATTCTGAAACAGTTGTTTAGAAACTCATTTCCGATATTTTGTTTCCTCTTTTATGTCCATTCCTAAAACCGAGTTCGTATTGTAGGGGATGCGAGTTAAAATACTTTATGTATCTGCCACAGAAACATAAGACAGTTCCTCAAGCTGATGCTGTTTCTGAAGAAATTTCACTTCTCTGACTTGAGATCTCCTTAACAGTGTATGCATGCACGCACACACACACACTTGTATGTGTGTTGTGTGTATGTGTGCATGTATGTGCCTTGCATGAGTATGTATGTAGGCGTGTATGTGTGAGTGAAGTTACTTTTCTCTTTAATGTACTTTTCAGTAATAGAATAAAATGTTTTCGATCAAACTAAAGTTTTCTTTGTTTACTTGTTAGTCAAGACTTTTTAAATGTTTTGCCTCTTTGCGTACACATTATTGACCAAAGCGTCTTGATGGCAAATGCTGGTTCTATATAGTAAACTAAATTGTACCTTGTATAAGATCATTGTTATGTGGTAGCCACTTATGTCAGCTTACTGATTTTATTCTTTCAATATCAGTGTTTAGGACTGTATTATAATGGTTGTATTTTTCATTTTAGATCATTTGGGGAATATTTTTCATCTTAGTTGCATTGCTGTTTGTAACCTCTCTCTTCCTGTCAAAGTAAGTACAGTAGAGATATTTTCTAAAGCACATATACAAAATCTTTGATAGCATCCATTTTGGTGCTGAATTCCATGAGTGTAGCCTATTCTACCTGAAGTGTTGTAGAGCATTAACCCAGCGAATCACTAAAAGGTTGTGTATTGACAGTATTTCCATTTTACTTATTGACAGTGTCTGTGAGACATTTCAGCGAAGTTTAATTTGCTTTCTGTGGCTTAGCAGAAGTGGCATGTGGCATACTTAAGTTACGATGCTCTTTCTGGCTGGACTGGAAATGTGGCAGTATAATGTAAATTCATTCTTCACGGTTTCTTTTAGTTTAGATAAAGCTCTTCATTCAGCTGGAATAGATTCTGGTTTCATCATCTTTGGAACTAACCTGAGTAATCCACTGAACATGCTTTTGCCTTTGTTGCAAACAGTAAGTAACATGTCAGTCATTTTACACTCCAGCAAAGCACTGTGTCATTTGTCCCAGTAAAGTCATTGTCATGCAGACTTGCAAAAGTCAGACATGTGTTGGAGCTTTATGCTAAGTTTTTATTTGCAAATTGTTCCTAAATTGACGTTGGTTTATAGATGATTATATCTGTGTATTGGCCGACTTTTGATATGAGATGCTTACTACTACCAAAGGTGAACTCTTCCAGATCAATTTAGTTTTTAAATTTTAATTAAGTCTTTATTTCATATATAAAAATACAATGTAATTGATTTTAGAATTTTTTCCTTAGGATGTTGCTATTATTAACATAATAATAATTGGGATTTTATGAAAATATTTTTTCATGGTATTCTCATATTAGCCTAATCTGAAAGGAGATTAATATTTTAATTATCAAATGTAAATAATTATTTCAAGCTATTTTGTTTTAATTTCTAGAGCTTTCATAGGTTGGCTTTTAAACTTGATTTTCATCTTTTTTTTAGGTGTTCCCTCTTGATTATATTCTTATAACAATTATTATTATGTACTTTATTTTTACTTCAATGGCGGGAATTCGAAATATTGGCATATGGTTCTTTTGGATTAGAGTAAGTATATAATATCTTCTTGCTTTTGTATTCATTACTTTGTAATTATTTCCATTGTGGCAATTTATCTTCTTTGTTAGTTTGTGTGCTATTTGAGAAAAAGTCTTTGTAGCCCAGATTGGCTTTAAGTCTGTAATTTTCCTACCTTTCCCATCTTTGTGCTAGGATGACAGCGTGTACCGCCACAGCCCGCTCTTATATTTAGAATATATTATGTGTAGTATGATACTAAAAGTGATAGAAATGCTAACGTTATGTTCCATGTTAACATAAAAGTACTTTCTAGAGCAGGAGGTCTTATGTAGGTGTTGTTTACACACACACTCTCCCTCTTTCAGATATTTAGCAGTGTTTAGAAACATTTTTTAGTTATAGTTACTAGGGATTGCTGTGGAAGTGTAAGGATTAGGGATCAGGGATGCTGCCAATTAAACTTCTGAAGTTGAGAAACCTTGGTCTAGAAGGTATGCTGTTTGTCTTAGACTTTGATTGCTTTGGGCATACAACGAACACACTGAAGTTCAAAGATTCCCCTCCCTGGTGGGTGTCAGAGACTGCTACTGTTAGCCTCTTTATTCATGAATTCCCCACCTGTACATTTACCCAACCAAACAGATGGAATAGGGCTGAACTTTGCCCTTTCATTAGTCCTTGAACATCATAAATACTGACCCCCACTTGTGTTAATTATCAGTAGCATAGGAATGATTTAGAGTGCACAGGAGTGTCTGCATAGGCTCCATGTAAACTCTACACCCTGCACTCAATGGAGTTGAAAATGTGCAGATTTTGGTATCATAGTGAACTTTGGACCCTCCATCCCCATGCCAAAGACAACTGTGAACATTGCTTATTTTCTTACATTCATCCTGAGAAAATTATAAATTGTAAATTAATGCTGAATCAGATAGACATCACTTTTAGATATGAATAAAAGAAAACATAGTAAACATGCATTTGAACTGAAGAAAAACTTTCTGTGGGGGGAATGCTTCAATGGTTAAAGTACGAGATCCAATAGTGATGTGACTTTCTGTTTCTCATTAGGAACATCTTATTATGTGACCAGTCCTGTGCATAAGGGGATCTGGGAAATGTACATTTCTCAATGACTATATTGCCATCTCATCCAGAACAGAAATTCTGTTAGCCTGTAATAGACTGTTGTCTGGTAATATTTTAGGAAATAGTAAAGTAGGGCTCACCATTACAATGGACCAAGTCACGTAATTCCTTAAGTTACAGTTAACACTTGAATTCCCCTTTAGCACAGTTAAAAATATCACATCTATAATCATATTACCATAAATGATCATAAGCTAGTTTTTAAGACAGACTATAGTGTGAGGGTATTAGGATATTGTATCTCCTGAGTAAATTGGGAGCATGGGGACCTTGGGGGAGGATTGAAGGGGGGAGGGGAGAGGCAGGGTCAGGGAGGGGAGCAGAGAAAAATGTAGAGCTCAATATATATATATTCTTTGAGCATAGGTTCTCTAATATTATTTCCAAGTACACATAAGATTAATGCTGAAAGTTTCATAGGAAAAAAGGTCTTTTTTGTTCTTTTGTTTTCAAGTTATTAGTGTTTGTGTTAGAACAATGGAACTGTGTCAGTATGTCCCCATTACGTAGTAGCCTGACTTAAAGCTTCAAAATAACTTTGGTTAAACTTTGTCATGGTTTGTTTTTTATTTTCCCCAGTTATATAAAATCAGAAGAGGGCGAACCAGGCCTCAGGCTCTCTTATTTCTATGCATGATACTGCTGCTAATTGTCCTTCATACTAGCTACATGATCTATAGTCTTGCTCCTCAGTACGTTATGTATGGAAGCCAAAATTACTTAATAGAGGTAAGTGCAGTAATTAAAATTCTACTATTTCTGTATTTTAGAAACACTGATATAATTGAAAGAAATAAAAATAAACTTAAAACAAATTTAGAGATGTAAAAGCAAATTTTGTTAATTATTAAATTTTTTTGACAAAACTGGTTTTTCAATACTTGTAAACATATTTGTTTGTTTCATACTTTTAAAAATAAAATAATTTCATTTTAAATATACATTAAACGGATCCTGTGATACCAAGCTGCTATGCTTTTCATAAGCACTTTATTAACTAATACTCCTAATGGTTCTATAAAAATTAGCACTTTTAAATACTTCTACTAACTGTTGCCAAAAGTCGCAGAGTGTACATCATGTTTGTGTATTGCTCCTATAGCTCAATGAGAGAGGTTTCCTGGATATTTTATCTGTGAATAATTGGACTTCTTTTAAACATGATGGGTTCCTTGGTGCTGTTTTTCTGTTTTCTTGATATGGTTGACTAATAAAAACCAACAATGCTTTTTAGGTTTAATTGAATATAGCGAGCTTGGATTTTTGACAGTTTAAAGTATTTTTGCCATATTGGATTCAACATTTGTCTAGTATATTGTTTGCTTTTCTGTTGCTGTGATAAACACCATGGCCAAGGCAGTGTACAAAGGGGGAGTTTATTTTAGCTTCCAGAGAGTCCATGTATGATGGCAGGGGTGGGCAGCCGCAGGCATTGCCTAGAGCAGGACGCCGAGAGCTCACATTTTAACTGCAGGCCCAAAGAGGAGGGAATAACTGGAAGCCTTTTTGCTCTCAAAACCCACCTCCAACCTCCCCCCCATGATGTACTTTCACAAGCAAGACCTCACCTCTTACACCCTCCCAGAGTGGACCACCAACTGAAGACCAAGTGTTCAAATACTCAGAATTGGGGAAGGGACTTTCTTACTCAAAACACCACTCTAGTTTATTTCCTTTTCCTAAAATGCGTGTGGTTGTGCTTCCTGACAGTTTACACTGGACCCATGTTTTTCCCATCGACCTCCCCACCTCCTTTCTCTCGTACTTCCTCCTTTCCATGTTTATTTTTACATGAAATAAATAAATAAATGCACATCAGTTCTTGTGTCATTAACATCTCAGAAAGGCACTTCTAAGAGAATATTACTAATTACTAATGTAGATGCAACACTCCAGTCAGATCATGTGGTACAGGAGTCTGGGAACTCTATGCTAGATGGTGAGATCACATGAACTGAGTGTGATTGTGCAGACCCTGTAATTCCTCTGCCTCATCACTTACCTGCTTTCCTAGCTGATACTCACCGACTGTTCTTCTGGGAATGAAGATTATTCTTTTGTGTTAAGAAAAGATATTTTTCCCTGTTTGCTTTTTCTTCCTTTCTTTCCACTTTTCTTCCCTCCATTCACCTTTCTCCCCACCCCACCCCCACTTCTCTGTTTCTTTTTGTGTAGTGGGGAAGGATACTTTTTGAATAGGTTTTTGTTGTTGTTGTTATGTTTTTCTTTCCACAATCTTTCTGCTTTGACCTCCCATATGCTGGGATTTCAAATGAAATCCAAGACTCCAGGCTTTTGCCTTTTTCTTTTTTGTTATTAAGCTACTCTGAAAAGAAGTTCTGTTGTTTACTATAAGACCTAAATTATTGTTGCAAAAGTACTTTAATATTAAATTTATCATATCTTGTCTTACAATTTATATTAAATTGATCTTTTAGAATATTAGATGTCATTAGTAGAAAGTAGAATATGAAGTTCGCAATGTGATTAGTCCAGATACATTCATGACTGCAATGTTTTTATTTTAATCATATTTTCATCTTTCAGAGCAATATAACTTCTGATGTCCATAAAGGCAACTCAACCCTTTCTGTGCCAAAAAGATGTGATGCAGATGCCCCTGAAGGTAAAGCAGCTATTGTCAAGCTGTCTTAGAATTTATAATTCTAAGGAGTCGTGCTCTACCTAGTGGAGACTGGGAGAATGATAGCCAAAGAGAAGTTCTGGGTCATAGACACTGAAGTAGCATTTCAGGGTTGCAGAAGAATGTATTTAGTGTGTGCATCAAGATCAAGCTGTTACCTGCCAAAGAAAAAAGGACACAAACTGTTTATTTGGAAGTTGCACAGTTGTGTTGTGTGATCATGGGAGTTGAAAACATGGTTAGTCTAACATTGCATGTTTTTGCTTATGAGGACAAGGGTTGGAATGATGTCTGAAGAAAACTGCA
Organism: Ellobius talpinus; assembly: GCA_001685095.1. NCBI lineage: Eukaryota > Metazoa > Chordata > Mammalia > Rodentia > Cricetidae > Ellobius > Ellobius talpinus. The sequence continues at coordinate 10,266 of LOJH01000815.1, forward strand.
GAATTTTAATGAGATCCTGAAAGGGCTGTGGAAGTGACAAAAGAACCAAGAAAAGTTTTAAGTAAAGGCAGAGAAGTTAGTTCATGTTTTATTTTTCTAAAAGTTGAATCTGGTAGTTTTATATAAAAGGGATTTGAGATCAGAGCATGGAAGTAAATTATGGAAAGAAGAATTCTAGAATGATCCAAGACCAATGGAAAAGCTTGAATAAACTGTAAAATGCAAGATGAAAGACATTGGTAAGAATAGAGAGAGGGGTGAGGGGTGTTGAGGTCACTGGAGACATTTGGACATGCATGCTTATAAAGTGCATTGGCGGATGCTGCTCATTCGTTCCTAGCCGCTTAGACCCAAAATAATCACTCAGAAACTATATTATTTGCAATACTGTTTGACCAATAGCTTAAGCGTATTTCTGTCCAGCTCTTACATCTAGAATTAACCATTTCCATTATTTTAAATTTTACCATGAGGCTCGTGGCCTACTGGTAAGGTTCCAACTGGCAGCTCGCATCTTTCCCCTCTGGCTGCTACATGGCATCTCCTGACTTCACCTTTCTCACAGCATTCAGTTTAGTTTCTTCAACCTAGTTCTATTCTGCCCTATCACTGGTCAAAACAACTTCTTTATTAACAGATGGTAATAAAACATATTCACAGCTTCAGAGGGTAATCCCACATCAAAAGTGGATACAGAGAGGTATGCAAAATAGGAAAAATTTTGATGATGGTCTTAAAACCAGCTGAGAGTAAAGAGGAATATGAAGAAAGGAAAATGTTTGCCTAAGTCATTTCTGAAATGCACAGTAGAGACTGGGAGAGACAGATTAAAAACTAGAAAAGGCATGCATGAAGAATGAAGGGTTTTGTTTATCTAGATTACCAGAGGCTTTAGGAGTTAATGGGATAGAATTAGTAGGAAAACAGAAGGTTGTGCGTTACCTAGTTCTGGAGGACATGACACTAAAGACATTCAAGACAGAACACTGCAGAAAGACTGTGGGTACTACTTTTTCTAGATTACGCACTGGGTACGGTCCTACCATGATCTTAGGGTTAGCTGGAAGTACCAGAAATATTTGATCATCTCAGTTCTCCATGAAGTGTAAATTCAAACCATCCACCAGGATTTATTGGGCTATGAAGTAAACAATGAAAGAAAGTGGCAGTAGTTTCTGATAGTTCATAAAAGGGCTCAGAAGAATTTGTCTGGAAAATAAGGTAATGATCGAGATAAGTATGTATAGGGAAAGAGAAGTTACCAATCTGTGCTTTTCTTGAATCAGTCAACAGAACTGACATGATTGAGTCCAAACAGTAATTAGGTTGTTTGGGGAGCATGTGACCTTGAGGGTTGAATTTAAGAAAGCAAGTTGGAAGTTCAGGGTTGGAGAATATTGTGTTCCTAGGTGTTAACATTAGAGATCCCTAAACACAAAATCTCATTCCATTATTTGAAGCTTTCTTGAAGTAAATTCATTGTCTTATTTGGGTATTAGCGAAGCAGAACATGTAATCTTCTCTGTAAAGCAGACCTCATTTTTGTGTTCATTTTGTTTTAGTGTATTTTCTCACATAATAGAGCAGAGCCTTAAAAGAAATCAAATAATCTGTAGGGTCATACACTCAAATACTAAAATATAAATTGACATGCCATCCCAATTAGATGAATTATTACATAGCCAAATAGACAAAATTGGAAAGACAATAATATATATAGGAGATGTAAAAGGAAAATGGGAAATATTTGCATGACAAATACTAATGTTGAGAGCAGTTAGGAGAGAAGCTGTGCACTGCTTTTACTGTAGAAAGAGTTGGCCACTAAGTTTTATAGTAAATAAACCTAGCATCCAGGGATGATTCGAAAATCCAGGCTGCATAGATAAAATGGTTGCCTGTCATTTTCTCTGCCAGCAAATGCAAGGTGACCTGAAACCATTGATCTAAGGTACTAACTGCATAGTTTAGGGCTAGGGAATTTATCCCCACCCACACAGTTTTTTTGTTTTTTTTTTTTTGCATGGAAATCATAAAAATGGGAAGAAAGCCATAAAGAACCACACAAATTATAAACAGTTCTAAAAGTTCGAATCATAATAGTATGAAGGAAACATCTAGAAATGGCACCTGAGCAGTCGCCTCCTTGTGGCAGGCAGATGCAGCCTGGATTCTGAGAGAGAAGCCTAAAGAGCTGGGCTGACAGGGTGAAGCCTTCAGCCTTAATCTGAGGAGCCAAGTTCCAAGTCTTGTTTTTGCCTCTACATTTAGTGTTTTTCTGTTTTGTTTAAGAGAGAGGAAATTTAACAATATTACATCATATGTCCTTTAAATTTTAAAAACAGTTTTGTTACCGTTTCTAAATAAAATGAAAAGCTCATTTGAAGCAGTGATGTAATGGAAGTCACAGACAGTGTACGAAGACTGGCAGAAAGTGACAGGGCTCCACCTAGGGCATTAGAGAAGACACAGGCTGGAAAATGAGAGAGGAGACAAGACAAGCATTTTACTACCCAAGAAAATGCCGTGTGTAGTGCTCAGTGGTGGAGATGTTTCTTAGTGATTAGAAAACCTTGAGCCTTGAATAATACAGCTTTTACAGAATATAGTAAACTACAGTACTAGAGAATTAAGGAGAGAAATTCTAAAATAAAGGAAATTCCCTACCTTAATATGACTCTGAAGTACTCTTAATAATTGTTTGTAAATCTAATTTTTAATACAGACTCATACTAAAAGACACTTAGAAGCTCACTATTTAACCAGTTCTTACCGAGGTTTTTTGCAAAAATGAATGTATTCTTAACTGTGTGTGTGTGTGTGTGTGTGTGTGTTGGTCTTAGCTGTCAATTTGATACAATATGGAAGCACCAGGAAAGAGTAATGAGAGGTTCCAGGAAAGTAAGTATAGAGAAAGACCAGCACAGACTTAATGTTGGAATTATCAACACTAGAGTGGCTTACTAGAGGGAAAGAGTAAAACAAGCTTAAAATACCAGCAGGCTCCAAGCTAAAAAGTTAATAAATAAATCCCTAGCAGATTTTCAAATGAACCTAATAAAATATTTAGAGATAAATATAACAGAAGTGACTGAAATTAAACTCAGTGTAGAAATCCTAAGATGAAAGCAACATTAAGTTGTAAAGAAGAAAATAACAACTATACCTCCGAGGAACTGGATAAAATCTACATCAGGCAGTCAGAATCAGCATCGCTGAGGAGCACATGTGCTTTGCACACCTCATGAATGACGGCCTGACAGCACTGGGTAACATGAATCAGTGGATTAATATCAGACACAGCCACACTGAAGGGCAAACTGCAGGAATTAGCTTGGGCCTTCAGAAGGCCAGTGTCATAAAAGGCAAGAGGAAAAATTGTTACAAAGGTAAAAACATAAAAGGGGATCTGCTTAAGTGGACAGGTGGAAAATACACAGAATAAAACATGTCCTACCAATGATAAATTTCCTGGGTTTGATACCTGTACTATAATTACATAGAGAATATCCTGCTTTGAAAATGTTGAAATGTAGCTGGGCAGTTGTGGTGCACGCCTTTAATCCCAGAACTTGGAAGGCAGAGGCAGGCGGATCTCTGTGAGTTCAAGACCAGGCTGGTCTACATAGTGATTTCCAGGACAGCCAAGGCTACATAATAAGACCCTGTCTCAGAAAAACAAAAACAAATAATCAACAACACCAAGATGCTGAACTATTAGGCAAGCAAGTCTAATATTTCTTGTTACGGAAAACAAGAAAAGCCAGTCTAAATCCTCAAGGGCTGCTGTTTTAAAGAATGTCCCAAGGATAGACCAAGATTGGAAACTGCAAAAGTTAGCAGTTTCTAAATGATTTCTGAGTATCATTTTGGGTTTAATTACATACTGTTTTTTAATCTAATTTCACATTATTTATATAGGTCTTGACATTTAAATGTATACCTGTTCTCTTTCTTGAATTCTTTAAGTTTAAATGGTATACCCAGCAGTTTAACACAGTGTGTTTTGCCCCACAAAATAACAGGCTTTAATGAGTATACATGTTGGTGAGTACCTGAACATGCCCTAAGCAATTTAAAATAAAAGGATTAATTCCTCGTGAAAATAAGTTAAATCTTTCTCATTTGCTCTTAATTTTTAATTCTTTAGTGAAATATTTTGTCTTATAGTTCTTTTTCTGGTATACATTTTTTATTTAAGTTTTTGAGAATTTCATACAGAAAATTTTATTTATATCGTCTATTCCCTTTTTTCTTCCAGCTCCATTTGTGTCCCTCACACTGCCTCTCAAATCCATTTCTTCTTTAATTATTGTTACATATACATGTGTATATGCATACATAATATACACAAACACATGTAAATCTACAATCTACTGGGTTTATTTAGTGTTGCTTGTATGTACGTGTCTTAGGGCTGACTGCTTGGGATTGGGTAACCTGTCAGGGCTCATCCCTGGAAAAGACTGTCTCTCCCTTTCTCAGCAGCCTCTTATTGCTCATAGCTCTTCATGTAGGGGTGAAACTTCCCACAGCCATGCTGTCATAGCAGTCCAAGTTGTCATTATGCAGGTCTTATTTAGACAGCCATGTTACTGAGATTTCATACGTGCAACTTGCCTGTCGTGTCTAGAGGACACTATCTAGCAGCAGGTATCCTGGCTATCTGGCATTTTAATCTTTATACCTCCTCCCCCACAGTTTTCCCTCAGGAGTAAGTAAGGGTTGCCTTATAGATGTTCCAGTTGGGGCTAGCTGCTCCACGGCTACTTATTCTCTGAATTTTCACAAGTTGAGGGATGCGAGCTACCCTTACTTGCCAGTGTAAGGATAAGTATTTAGAATACAGTAGGAAATTTTACTGGTTAAGGAAAGGTGACAGTAGTATGTTTTCTCTGATGTCTATAACAGCCACTGGTAGCTGTTAAATTCACAGTACCAAGGATGGATTTCCTCCTACTGAGCAGGCCTTAAGTCCAGCTAGACAGGGGTTGGTTACCCATATAATAAAGGTGCCACTCTTGCAACTTAAGGATATATTGCCAGTCCAGCCGTTGTTTACATCTGTTGTTTACAGGTAGGACTGTTGCTTACTTTCTCCCCTTGGCAGCCTGAAGAGTAACTTCTGATACCGTGAGAACTAGTCCTCTAAGAAGCGGCTTCCAGGTCAGCTCCAGTTCGATTCTCCAAGTCCTGTGTCCAAAGTGATATCTTCAGCAACAGGGTCTTAGCTCCAAGTTCAGGGAAGTTTCCCATGCCTTGCCCTGGGGCTTTTATTAGTCTGTGGATACTGGTGAGATTATGCCCCATGTGGCTTTCCTCCATTTAAACTATATCTCTGTCTGTCTGTCTGTGTACACATACACACACACACACTCACAAGTAATACGTGTATTTTTATGTAAGCTTCTAACTTAATAGCCTTCTCTATGGTATTTTCAGTCCTCCTTGCCTTCAAACATCTCTTTCCTTCTTCCATCTCTCTCTGTTTACCATGAAATGACCTTTGTCTTATTTATAGACATATACAGTGATGTAAAATGAGTCATTCTTAGACCCAGATTGCAGGAATTGCACCTTTCGCGAATGTGCTAAGAACATAGAACATACTTAAAACTTCAGAGATTAAACCTCTTCTCTATATAGTTCTTGAAAACACTGAAGACTTTTTAAATTTTTCAATGACTCATAAATTTAAATAGACATAGTGTTTCATATTTGGTAATAATAATCCAACTTTAATGAACAAATGTTTCATACTTTACAAATACTTTACAAATTTATCATACTTTTTATAATAAAAATATGTAAAAATACTTTACAAATTTATCATACTTTTTATGATAAAACCATTCTTATATTTTCTAATATAAAACTTTTATTTTGAAAGTTGTGAGTAATAACAGGTAAGTTTTTTGTTTGTGTTCTTTTTCCTTTATTGTGTGTATGGATGTTTTGCCTACATGTATGTCAATTACCATGTATGTGCCTTGTACCTGCAGAGGTCAGAAGAGAGCACTGGGTTTCCTAGAACTGACATTACAGATGTTTTGAGCTGCTATGTAGGTGCTGGGAATTGAACCCCAGTACTCTGCAAAGGAAGCCAATGCTCCTACTGCCAAACCATCTCTCCAGCCCCCTGAGATTCCTTTTCTAATCAAAGTAGTTCATGATAGTTTAAGTAATGCAAGATTACCTCACTATGCCATGTTAAATAATTCTTGGGACAACAGATCACGTTTCTCTACTTGTTCTAGGAGATACTATTCCCACCTTAAACAAGTGAAATAGCTTGTTTGTCAAGTTTAATTGTACAGTAGGGCTTAGTTCAAGACTTTTCCCGTCTAGTAGTATTTGGTCAGAAGCTTACAGTAGCGCTACTAGTTTTCCATCTTGAAAGACCTATGAATGAAATGATCCCGTCTACCTCAACCTCTAAAACTTTGTCTTTTTCCATTTTTTTAATTTTCTTGTTCCCTTGTTTTACAGTCATTCTAATAAATTGAGCTTCACTTGACTAGTAAGGATTTTTAGGGGTGCTTGGAAATTGACTGTTAACAGTGTAAAAGCTAAACATGCTAAGTAATTAAAGGGGCAAAATCAAGAGTCTCAGGTTTCTGTTCATATTTTGTAAGTGGCTCCTAGCCTATGGACATGCTCATCCTGCCATCCCCAGAGAGCTTCACCTCAAGCCTAGGACTGAACCCCTTCCTTACTTTCTTCCACTTACCTGCTCTGTGCTATTCCCTGGTCATGGGTTGGCAGAGTGGTCTTATTCCTCATCTTTCCACTGAGCTACTTTACTCTGAAGGAAGTTTTAGTGATATTCATATTTTACTTCCTTTCCAATAACGAGTTTCCAGGTTTCACCAACATTAGCCAAGAAACATCACAGCAGCAAAAACAACTGCAGCTTTCTCCATCAGGCGAGTACTTAAAACAGCAGTACATGCAATGCAGAACTGTGGTTTACATGCCTTCACATAGAACGCAAGCACCATGTAAGTAGGTGGAAGAGTACAGATATATTTAAACAACATGTCTTGTCAATACTTTTACACATAAGCAAAGTATGAAATTCTACTTTTCCCTCATCTGGAGCTGAATATTTACTTTCTGCCTCTGAAGCCAAATACCTGCTGTTACTTAAAATTAAAGGAGAAGGAAACACTAGTGAGCATTTTTAGGGGTAAAATCAGTGAAACACTTGCCATGTAGGAAGTTATTTTAAGGAAAGAATGCTCTTTTGCATTTATTGAAAAGTGGACAGCAGAAAATGATGTTTGAAGGTTGTATCATTAAATTCCTTTTACCATCTTTTCCCCAAATATTAAATACTTAGGCATTCTTGAATATCTAAAGTTTCAGGAAATTTTATTTTAAAATCTCAGCACCTAAGCAATACTGCTTAAGCAATGTCATTGTCTTGTTGATTTGTGTGATTTAAAAATTAAAAAAAATAAAAACTTCTCAGACTTTAAAAATGTTTGCATACTTCTTTTAAAAGCAAATGTAATTCGAAGAGTTGCTACACTAGTTGATACTAGGGTTGTTTTAAACAATATCCATTTTATAGGGCTTTGTAGAGTTCATAGGTTTCTCTAGAACCTAAAAGCTTTGGCAGAAATGCTGTAGTGATGCTTTGTCGTGGCAGATTCAGTAATGTCTCCATGTGCTCTGTGCCCAGAGTAGTCCACCAATATAATGTGAGGTGAGAATGGGGGAGACGCCTTCTGCTCTGATTTGAAGGCCAGGTTTGAATGTGAACTATCAGCTTAACCCCTCCTGCCCTAGTAAGCGGAGATAACACATTTTAGCTTCTTGAACTTTTATAACAAGATGATCCTCTTCAGGAAATTTAAAGTCACCCAGTCCTTTGGACTCAAGGATATAAGGCATTGTTTTGTTGTTCTTGTTGCTTTGTAAAGAATATTTGGTCCTTTTGTCCTATAGTCTACATATTTAGACATGATGATTAGAGTATTAAATAAAATAGTGAGATTTAGTCTATAAGGTGAAAATAAGTCAACCCCAGTGGAGCTGTGATAATTTACTTGAAGGATATAACATTAAATAATGTGTCTGTTGCAGCTAGAGAGTGTGTTTGTAAGATAACATCATTTCATCTTCAGGAGTGCTTAGTACCACAGTCTTAAGTGGTTTACTTTTCAGTATCCCACGTGATAATTTTGTTCTGGTTATTTAGCTTTCTTGTGCATTTTCATTTAACAGATACATGATGTTACCAGTCAGTCTTGTCAATGCTGGGTCTCATAGTGAACAGTCGGTATTCTTGTCCCTGCCCAGCTCCCTATAAGTAGAAGGAGGGCCCAAGTATGAGTAAATAGAGTATGAGAATCATGGAGACCAGTGCTGGTCCTCAGGAGGGATGGATCAGACATTAGGTATGATGGGAAGGAATTGTTACTGATAAGATGACATTTGGAAGCACCTTGAGATGAGGAATAAGCAAAGCTAGCTGGGGAAGAGCATTCTAGGGATAGGAACAGCAAACAGATAGTTTTAAGGTCTTCACCTTTTATATTCAGAGGAAAATATTTAGAAGATTGTGGTCAGAATGGTAGAATGTGACTTGTGTTCATTCAGAAGGGATCACTCTAACCACTGTGATTCAGATAGACCAGAACCTGGCAGACTTTCTGCAAAGGGCCAGTTCTTTTAGGTTTTGTGGCTTTGCCTTGTGTCCTCAGAGCAACCCACGCAGAGTGATATCTAGCTGTGTTCCCTAAACACAGAAACAGGTAGAGACCCTGACTGCCTATGTGCCATAGTCTAATCCTTATATTGACTCCTGTATAGGCTAATGAGCCAAGAACAAAGGTGAGTTGACAGGATGTTTGCAGTAATCCAAGGAAGCACTTAATGGTCCTAGTGACAGTGTTAACAAGTGGTCAGAATTTTGATATATTTTAAGTGTAGAGGCAATGGGCTTTGCTGAGGAGTCTAGATGAAAGTACTAGGGATGATGCACATTTAAGTGTGGTTTTGTTGTTGCTAATTGGGGGGGTACTTTAATTTTTTTGTTTTACAGAGTCTTGCTACATAGCCCAGACTGGCCTTAGATTCTCTGTGTGACCCAGGCTGGCCTCACTCACAGTCATCCTCCTTCAACCTCTAGAATAGTGAGGTTGTAAGAGTAACCACTGTTAGCTTAAGTCTTAATTAAAACATATTTGCTGAAAGTTTTGCATTGTTTTTGATAGTATGTAAAATATTCTCTTTAACAACCTGTTTGCATTTACTAAAGTTATTGCTGAGCCTGATCAACTTGTAGTTTAGGGGTCTTCCTTTATAGATAGAGAATTAATAGTGTGACTTATTATTATACTTAATATAATGTAATCTTATTATAAGTAATTGTGTAACATACTAGCTTCTCAAAGCCACAGCTGGGTACTGCAAAATAACACATTAGGTTATTCTCATGACCAGAAGTTTTTGTGTGGTTTTAATATGATATATATATATAATATTTATTGCCTTATAGATAAGGAAGAAAACAAAAGAAAGCTATTAGCCTGTTTGCTACCTATGAGCAACTCTAATGAGGCCCTATTTTTATGTGAATGTAGTAGGCTAAGTTTTATATGACCAACTGGTAATAAAAATGAAATTGGTAACATTCTTACAGGAGCAATGCATGTATTTTGGCACCCTGTAAAGGTTTCAGACAACCGCTCCATCCTCCACCCAAGTAGCATAGGCTGTCCTCACACTCTCCATGTAACAGACCCTCCTGCCTTCACTCCCTAGTACTGGGACTACAGATGTGACCATCATGCTTAGCTTACGCCTTCTTAAATATAATCAGCTCTCAATACAAATTATATTCTAAAAATTCTATTCTCAAAAGCACTCACTATAACACTTAACTCTTCAGTATAGAATATCTGATGGTCTATTTTTATTAACCTGGTGTGATTCATATATCCTTAAAAAGTAATAAAACTATTTCCTTCAGACTTTCCATCCTCTTCAGTGTTCATTCTCCCCCC
>LOJH01000815.1:21339-33530 GCA_001685095.1 Ellobius talpinus
GAGAGAGAGAGAGAGAGAGAGAGAGAGAGGAGAGAGAGAGAGAGAGAGAGAGAACCTCAGTGCTGGCCTTCACTTTCCACCTTGTTTGAGGTTTGACACATGGTCTCTTATGCTCAGCTGTGTGATCAGGCTCCTGGCCTGAGTCTGAGTGTCACCGGATTCTCATATCACTACCTTCCATCTGACCCTAGGAGTGCTGAAGTTACAAATGCATGATGTAACCCCCACTATACAGAGTGTGGGGCTCCAAACTCAGGTCCTCACACCTAAGCAGATGAGCTTTACCCACTGAGCCCTCGCTCCATCCTGAAATTGATTTGGAAGGGTAAAGAAAGTTAAGTTGTTTTACTTTCATTTCCTCAGAAAACTTAAAGAGCTAGAGATGCGCTGGATGTCTGTGATTCAGGGGAGCAGCTGGACACCGGCAGCTGGGAAACAAGGATCTCCCTCCCTTTGTTCAGTCGGGAATCATCCCTTAGGATGAAAGATGAGCAAGGAGCTAATTTACAGGCATTGTTCTTAGAGTACATGCCACGCTCTGTAAATAAACTAAACATAGAAGGTAAATAAAGATAACAAATGCTGTTGCATGCTTGTGTATGGATTTCTAGGGAACTTCATCTGTTAGCAACAAAGCCAAACTCTGACAGTATTTTTAATTTTAGAAAGCTTGCATCGAAGACACACCTTTAAAAATGGAGAGCACGTAAACAATGCGGTTGGGAAAATATTTAAGATACAGTTTTGGTGGTAGGCCAAGTAATCTGGTCTAAGCCAGTTTCAAATGTCACTGAGTGGATTACTAGGCCTCTGGGGAAGAACGATTTGATTTCACTTGCACTTGCTTCTGCCGGCTCAGCTGCTGCCCTGTAATCCCTCTTCTGGCCCTGAGATTTCTAATTCAGTCAAGTTTTAACTCCCTAAGTGTCCTTCAGTGTGGAAATGAATAGAATTTCTACTTCTTTGTTTAGTCTGCCATTCGTGTTGAGAGTTTTGAGTGACAGTTTCCGGATAGTTTTATGCTTGTACATAAGGCTCATGTAATACTTAGTCAGAGAAGATAATCTCCTTGCTTTTCAGTGATTTTTATATTCCTTGTGTTTCTGTTACAATAGCAAGGCTGTATAGGGGGAGACAGATCTACTGGGGCTTAGATTTAAGAAGAGTTGCCTTCCATCTTGATGGAGAAGTATGGCAGCTGGTCATATGTTGTCCACAGTCAGGAAGCAGGCAGCTCACTCTCTCTTCTTTCTTCTGTGGTCTGATGCCCACATTCAGTTACCCCTCCTCTTCTCTCAGGAAACAAACACACAGATACATCCAGAGTGTGTCTCCTGGAAGATTCCAAATCCAGTCTAGTTGACCATGAAAAATGATCATTACAGTTTTAAACGAAACTTAATTTTTTCCCTAAGTTCCAGCTTATAGCTCGCTTCATTTATAAACACTCGACTTGATTAATCTAAAGGGATTTTACTTTCCAGCGGTATCTCTTGTTGCAGAAGTGTTCACCTTTGAATTTGCTTGGCCCGTTCAGGTTCAGCTCTCCATAGAGAAAAGCAATGAGCCTGTACGAACTAGTGATACCACTCATGCCAGAGGAATTGTTCCTGACTCCTGCGGGATTCACAGAGTTAAGAATAGCTCTTCACCTCGCAACCATTTTGCAACTCCTGAGAATTGCCATCATGTTATTTTATTATATATTTCATGTTACATCATGAGTCTCATTATATTTAACAAAACAAGGAAGAATGTTAGCCATCACTTGGTGCAGGGTTTTTGATAAGCCTCAGTCTGTGTAGTGATCCTGGGAAGAAAGGACAGTAGCCATCTTTACAATTCACAGGCTCCGTGGTTCACATAGCAGAGAGGATAAGCAATAGTCGCCTGCGTAGCTCTCGGGCTTGGGAGCCTAACCCTTCATTCACCATGGTGGCCTTTATTTATCTATGCTTCATTTTGAAGACGTACTCAAGGGTCTTGTTTTTACATCCTTAGACTCCTGTCAGATCTTAATTTAAGAAAGTTAGAAAATGTTCTGTTTAGCAATCTGAATTTTTAGTAAGACCAAGCCCATTCCAAATTTTCTTTTCCTTCATCATATTTAATATGATGGCAGGTGAACACTCTGTGAGTACTTTAGAATAGTCAGACTTATTTAATGAAAGTAACAGACTGAGTATCATATTACTGTGAGTTACTGTGGAATAACTGTATAACTGAGGAGAGTAAAATGTGGCAGGAGCAGAGTAAATGATGAAGTAATTTCCTATTTAGGTGTCTCCCCTGGTGCACTGCACCCCAGCACCTAGTTTAAAGTCATGAACTTGAGTGCTACAGGTAGGAGGGCAAAGACATGTTTAGAGTCAGCGTTCGGTGGGAGGATCATGAGATCAGCCTAGACTACATAGGACGCTCCTGTCTAAAACTAAACAGACACAGTTCCCACAGAAGTGGAAGGGATATGACGAGACCGTGGCAGTCAGTTAGATAGGAATTTCACTGTAACCCTCATGCGCAGATGAAGGAAGGAGTTGTGTCCCTGCTCACTGCATATTCCCCTGCCAAAAGATTGATATTGGGCGGTTCAGAAATGCATGTTGAGGTACACTGGAAAGGGTCGGAGTAAATGAGATGTAGGTTATTTAAATATTTGCATAATGGATCTCTAGGACAGGTCTGTGTTCTCGTAAAATATAACGTAATTTGTACTTTTTCAGAAAACTGCGTCAGCCATAAAATTTAGGAAAGTATTTTAGATCCTTTAAATAATAATAAACTGGACAGCAAAACTCCCTGCTTAATTTTGTTTCAAGAAAACAGCAGCACTTAGCATTATTAAAGCTGAGAAGATGGTTCATAAAATACAAATTAAAGGTGTATTTTCCTAATCAGTAGTAGGATATGATAATAACTCCTAATTGGATGTTTGGCCCCTGCCCATTTCAGATGTAAGTATGTAGAAGTCATACTGTCTTTCTTAATAGATGGAAAAGAAGTTGCTTTGTAAGTCTGTTTTCTTCTGGAGAATAAAGGCCCCCTGCAGTGAGGAAGGTTGTTAAAGCTGTGCGCAGCAGCAGTGTCCAGCCGTGCTGCCATGCCTGTCTGAGTAGCTTGAAACATTTCCGCGGACTTTGCTGAGGCCGTGCATGTGTGTCTCTAACTCCATGGGAGTAGTAAATGTAGTGTGACTATAAAGCCCACCACAGCTATTGGGTAGCCTGTCTGCTTTCTGTTTGAGCTCCATTTTATTTGAAGGAGAAATATAAATGAATTGGCTTTTTATTAAGGCTATAATTCTACAGGAGCCATCTCTGTAAAGAATGGTAATGGGATTTCTTAGAAGAACCGGCTGCTTTTTCGAGAGAGTGCTCTGAGGAGGATGGGAAGGCATCTCAAGTGTGAGCTGTCTTGAGAGTCAGTCTCTTTAAAAAGTGCAGTGTCTACTAACCATATCTGATTACGCTTTCATTTATTTTTTCCTGATGGGAGAGCCTTTTTTGTTTTATATGTCTGGCACTTCAAGTTGTACTTATTTCTCTATTTCAAATAAATTTAACTGGCCGATAAAACTTTTATTTTTAGGATCAAAATTATAATATTGACATTCTCTTTTTCTATGTCATAATAGTCAGCAGTTTAACATTGGCTGTGATTGAGAGTAGCCGTGGCAGAAGCCCCCACCTCTGTCTGATGTTCACTATGTTTTAGCCGATAGTTGGGCAAAGGTGAGCCATTGGTTTATGAAAGGAACAACTTTAACCTAACTGTCCATTTGCTTTTGTAGATCAGTGTACTGTTACCCGCACGTACTTATTCCTCCACAAGTTCTGGTTCTTCAGTGCTGCGTACTATTTTGGTAACTGGGCCTTTCTTGGGGTAAGTATAGGTAGCCCAAGCACGACTCCTTCCTCTGCACAGCTCCACCTGTAAGCTTATGTGTATCTCAGTAGTCTATTAGAATCACAGACTGCCATTGAGAGGTTTTTAAAGATGTAATTTTTGTGTAAGTAAGTGAATGCCACATGTGTGCAGGTAGCCATGAGCCCAGAAGGGGGTCAGATCTCCAGGCGCTGGCAGGTTGGGAGGTGCTGCATGTGGGTGCTGCAGACTGAACTCAGGTCCCTGGGAGAACATACTGCCTTTGAGCCATCACTCTTATTCTGGCTGCTGAATTTTCAGTGCATTGCTTAGGTGATAGATATTAGTAACACCACATCTTTGAATTTATAGGTATTCTTGATTGGATTAATTGTGTCCTGCTGTAAAGGGAAGAAGTCAGTCATTGAAGGCGTGGATGAAGATTCGGACATGAGTGACGATGAGCCATCTGTCTACTCCGTGTGAACAGCCTCTGTCCTAAGGGTTTTATGAAGCTGGCTGATTATCTGTTATGCATTTTCAAAGTTTTAAAGTAACATTAGGATGAACTGTCTAGCTTTCATCAAAAATGGGAGCATGGCTATTAAAAAGAACTTTATTTTTTATGTTTTCTGAAGTAATATTATTGTATCATAGATTAACAATTTAAATTGCTATAATAATACTGTGTAAATACAATATTTTCAGGTTTGTGAGGGAATGTTTGTGGAAATTTTCCTTATTGTACAATAGTGTTAAATTTATTAAAACCTTGCAGAATTTACATTTCCTTTTTTGCTTTTTAAAAACATAAGAAGTCACTTGTCTTGTGCCTTAGGGTTTCTGGAATAAGGTGAAAATTTTAAGTGTCTTCCTCTGATAGGCTAAGGACCATGTCATAGTATTGCTCATGGATAAGCCTAACTCTCGTGGACAGCCTGTTTTCAGTTTTGTCCATAAAATTATTGGTCAACTCAAGTAGAGTTCGTGAGAAATTGTTAAGCTGCTTAACATTCTGGGATGTGTTACAGGTTTCTTTGTTCAAATCTTAATGCATTGAGAGTGTTGCTACCTCCACAGGAGTGTTTAGGGCACGTCTATCAATGTAGATAGTATTTGTTTATAGAAGACTTTGAAATTTGTAATTTCATAAGTGGAAACATCAAGAATAATGAATGCCGAAAATTGAGTTTACTAAGAGTTGTAAGATAAATGATATCATACTCTGCTATTTTTTCATTCACTGTTTGGAAACTTATAATGGAATACTCTGAATGTGTTCTAGGTGGTGAAAAATAAAATCTAATTTGCTAATGTCAATTAGAACTCATAAAAAAGTATTTATCTTTATGCTTGAAGTAAAATATTTTTATCTTCTGGAGAAGACTTAAGAGTTAACCCCTGTCTGCAGATGAATCTTTCATGCCTGAGGGTCAATAGCACTTTGTTCTGATTGATTCCCTGCTTCACCTGATGCGCTTCTAGAACCTTCATGTTACCCTTTGCTCCTGTGTCGTGTGCCCCCCCCCCTTATGTTGCTCACTAGGATGCCAGTCTCTTCTGCTCCTAGTTTACATTTTGGGTGGACCATCCTTTGACCTCCATCTGATTACTTTCCCAAACAGTAACCTTTTGGTGGGGGTAAGGTACATTACTGCTGTAATTGTGGTGGGTTAAATTGAACCCCATTATTGACACACTAAGCCTCCCTATGTTTGATTTTATTTTATTGGTTTGATAATGGCAAACGGCCTGATCTGTCAGTCAAGTCTCCCTGATTATCCAACCCTTACATACGAGGCTCACTGAGAATCCGGGCTGCTCTTTGTGTGCCCCACGGCCACTTACCATGTTATGCACTGAACCTTCCAAAGTTCACGTGCTGAAGTCCTCACCTGGTTCCTTGGACAATGGCTATTTAGAGGCCAGAAAGGTAATTTGGGTAAAAATAGGCAGTTAAGTGGGTGGGTCTCTCATAAACATCTGGGGTGTGCAGGCAGCACAGGGAGGAAGCTGTGCAGGGGCACAGAAGACGGCCATAACCTATAAGCTAAGACGAGAGACCCCAGGAGGACCCAGCCTTGCCAGCTGTGCAAGGGCACAGAAGACGGCCATAACCTATAAGCTAAGACAAGAGACCCCAGGAGTACCCAGCCCTGCCAGCTGCTGCCGTGTCTGTCAGGAAATACGCTTTCAGCTTTCAAGTCGTTGAGTCTGTGGTGTTTGTCATTCAGCCGAGACACGCTAACACATCCTGAACTTCCTCACTGAGTGTTCTAGCAAGTCCTGGCTCCTATCAGCTTTCCCTTGACATTTAAAGAAAAACTGGAATTAGTTCATTGCTTTGCTGTGAAAGCTTTCACTTATTTCTAAATGAAGCCTTTAAGCCTTCGTGTGAGTTTAAGGCCTTTCTGGTGTTTTCATTTGCTCCTGGACTTTTATGCTGTTCCCACAGCATTTATGAGTGATTCCTCACAGCCAAGTCTGTTGAAGTGTTCCTTCTGCTTGTCATGCCTTGGGTTTAGTGTTGCATTCCTCCTCTAAGCCCCTCGAGGAGGTGAGGTGCTGGCTCATTGCTGTTCATGTGGACCTTGTATGGGACAGCATATCATGACTACCTGCCTCCATTTCTACCCTCCCCGCACTGCAAATCCGTGTACAGAGCACCCAATTTTCTAACTTTGTTCTGGGGACCCAGAGTAACTCCTTACATGTGGAAAGTGCATGTTTGCTAGGTGAATTTGCTAATTTGAAGATGTAAGCATGTCTACATTGGTTAAGCCTACATAAACTGTATTTTTCTCTAAGCGTATGGAGGCATATATGCCTTTTTTGGGGTTTTTTGCTATTTAATAAGTTTAGAAATATTCTAATTCTTCTGTGTACTTATAGGAACCAACTTCTTAGCTTGCCTTTTATACTTGTTATTTAAACAACAAAATGTAAATGTATATTTTGCCACTTATCTCCTGTGTGTTTAGAAGCCTACTTTGTGCTAATACCACCTTGTCCCTCTCCTGATGGAATGGAATGCATTGGGCTTTCCATTTGCAGAGAGCTGATTTTCAAGTGTTAGGACTTCCACTAATGAACAATGTCTTTCCTTTGAAGTCTTTGCAGAAATGCCTAAATTAGAGATTATCTAGAGCACTGAGTTTCCAAAAGACCAAAGGCCCTCATGTTCCATTCAGATTTCAAAGTGATTAATTTATTTAGCCATGTAGAAGGGAAATGAGAAACCTGGCACCGGCTTCTAGACAGCTCAGAGCTGCTGTACCAAAGAAGTAAAAAATCTTATTGCATAAGAAAACTGGTTTGGTGCTCCAAGGGGAAGAAAGCAATATAAGAATGTTTTTGTGAGCCTGCTTGATGGCTCAGCAGGTAGATTCTGCATAGTCCTTACCACCTGAGTTCTGTCCCAGGATCCCAAGGTAACCCAGGAAGAATGGGGCTCCTGAGACTTGTCCTCTGACCTCCACATGCCTGCACTCTGAAACCACATAGATTAAACTAATAGTGTTTTCTGCAAAGGTCCTCTATGGATGTTTCGTATTTAGAGTAATGCAATACTTTAGAAATAACCCACAAAGAGCAGTAGTTGTTGGCTATTGCAATGAAAGTATATATCGGGCTGGGTCACTTTGTCGTCTGTCACTGTGACAACCTGGAGCAGAATCACATTGGAAGGAAAAGCAATTTATTTTGATTCCCAGTTCCAAAGATTGCAGTCCATTTTCTGCTTGCATTAAACCTCTTAGAAAGACCAGACGGCATGGTGGGAGCACACAGTGAGTAAAGACCCTGGTGGTGTTCAGGTAGCAGCGAAAATGTGGGACTGGGATTCCGATATTCAGTCCCAGAGCACACCTCAAGTGAACTCAATTCCTTCCACCATATATATTATATATATAAATAATTTAAAACTTAAAAAAAATGGAGAGGGAAAGGAAAGACGTTAGAGGAAAGGATACTAAAACCTTCCTATCAAGGGGTATGCTGGTTACATTTTTGACTACTTGGCACAAACTGGATCCTCTAGGAAGAGGGAACCTCAGTTGACAAAATCCTCCCTCACACTGGCTTGTGAGCAAATCTGTAGGACATTTTCTTGATAAATGATTAATGTGGAGGGCCTGGCCCACTATGCATGGTGCCACTCCTGGGCGAGTGGTCCTGGATTATGTAAGAAAGAAGGCTGAGCCCGTGCAAGCCATAAAGCATGCCAGTAAGCGGTACTCCTTCATGGTTCTGCTTCAGTTCCCGCCTCCAGGCCCCTGCTTCAGTTCCTGCCCTGACTGCCTTCAGTGATGGAGTGTTACTGAGAAATAAATCATTTTCCCCCAAGCTGATTTTGGTTATGGTGTTTATTTCAACTATGGAAACCAAACTAGAAGAGAAAATGACCCAGAGGGTATAAAATACTGCTGACAGACCTGACTGTTGTTTCCTGAAAACTGTGCAAGTGTTTAGAACCTTGGGCTAGAAGAGCCATTGAGTAGTCATGTAGGGGTCAGCAAATAAACCCTTTGCTTGGTTTTGGTCAGTATTTTATCATTGAACGATAAAAACAAACTGAAGGAAAGGGGCGAGCAGTCGAAAGATGCTGCCTCGAGTAGAGAATGTCAGTGCTATTGTGTGGCAGCACACCCCACCCGAAAATATGTTGGTATAAGGATTGTTTTGAGCTAAAGGTATTTAGGAAACAGCAAGTGCAAGGACACTGGGAACTTGTCTTTCTAAATGGAGATGAACCCCTCTACAGAAGCTCTGCCCCATACTGAAAAGAAAGTGACATCCTGGTCATGAGCTTCCCCCCCCAAAGAAATGCACTCTATACAAATTGTTCACTAACCCTTCGCTTTCTAGCTATTTTTGCACTATCAACTTCTAGAGTCTAGTGTCCTGATGTCTAGTTCCATTTGCATGGTTCACTGGTCTTGTCCAGCTTGGAAACATTCAAGTTCCATATCACAGGTTCTGTGTTGTTCAAAACTTAAGTGGGCATGTATGGTTTTTCTACTATTAATCTGTTACTGAACCCCGACTGGAATGCTAAGATGGATAGAGGAAAGATTATGTTCTCTCGCTGCACTTTATTAGGATTGTGAAGGTAAGTCGAGCATCTGACTGATGGTGCATGGGAGGAGGAAGAGAGAAATAGCTTAAGGAGGAGGTGGAGGTGGGGGGAGCTGTCTCAAGCAAACAAAATGCTTTTATCATAGCAACTCGGTAGGTGAAACAATATACAAACACAGGGATAATGATGCTTTATAGTCTATAACAAATATATTAAAAATAAAAAATCATACTACTTATGAAGAGATTTCATTAGAAGATAAAATGTCCATTGCAATTATACGTGAATCAGTCTCTGAATTTCCTGGCAACCAAGACTAAAAGATAAAGTCTTTACACTTGAGTAGCAGTGCTCAGTTTACTACGGATATTTTCTTGTTTCTTCCTGGTTTTCTCAGTGATTTTGAACCTTAGAAGGAAGTTAGAATAGGAATTTTTACATAAACCAAATAATGAGCTAATGGCTACTGAAGCTTCAACCGAATAAACATATAAAGATACAGAATGTTGTTTCTTGAAGAAAACCTGGCTGCCCATCAAGGATTCTCAGTATACACTGTGTTTATGATACTTCAGTTATTTTACTCGGCATACATAAGCCCCTCCATATTCCATATGACACTGGCTACTGAGAAGTTTCTAGGAATCAAGATGATGCCCCCATCCTTTCTAAACATGGTCTAGGAATGCATAGCATATGGCAGTAAATGGGCTCATTGATATATACTAAGATGGTATGTGTCCCATATCTTTAATTAATATTCAAAAGTTCCTTCATCAAAGTTGAATTACAATGAAGATGTTAGAGTACCAGAAACTCTGTCTCCAAAGCATGACACATCCTCTTCTGATACCATAATCATGTGTTTGATGAGTGTGGGATTGAAGATATGTGAGCCATGCAGTTGGGAGGGCCACTGCAGTCTTGCATAAATACCTCCTGTATTATTTAGAGTTTTCTAGTGGGAAAGAATGTATTTCTATACATTTATAAGGGGTGGTTTGCTACACTGATTTACATAATCAGAAGAGATCATCCAACATGGAGCATGCAAGACGGAGAGGTAGAACCTGGTAGTAGCTGCTCAGTATGAGAAGTTTCAAACTTCACCATAAAGGAGACCAATGATGGTTGTCTGTGGCTGAAAACCTGGAAACTCCCTGAGAGTCACTGGTATGGTGTATGCAAACCATGGCAGCAACAATAGGCATATAAAGGCAAGGAGAATGGAGCTCGTCCATGGTTCCTGGCTTTTCTTTCCTTCTGCTTTTATTCCTCAGCCTCAGCCTATTTATTGTCTAGTGCTGCCATTATCCAGTGAGGGACTTTCCCCTTCAGTTGTGTCTAGAGATTAGTTCCCCATGGAAATGCCCTCACAGATACCAAGAAATATGCTTTAGTTCTTCCCCATATATGTCTTGATCAAGTTGACAGTCAAGACTAGCCATCACCTTCACTCTTCAGTAGCATCTACTTTCAAGGTGAATAAATTTCTCAACTTTACTAAACTGAGCTATGTTGCCCTGAACAAATGAGCAGTGATTAATAAAGTAAATCCCAGATGATGCAGTTTCAAAATTTTATACATGCAGATTAAGCTATATCATTTTTAGGAAAATCTCATGTTCCCACAATCATTTTCATTGAGAGCCACCTTACTTTTCTGCTCATTGACTAGTTCTCCTGAAGCACCTCTACAACCACTCAAAATTTTCAACGATGAGTTGACAAGGAACATGAAACTAAAAACAAAGTCAACAAATGAATATTAAGCCATAATTTAGAGATAGCCTTTTAGCTGAGGCCCAAGATAAGATGGCTTACTTTAAGTTTTCCACATAGTTCGCTATGCATTATTTCTACCTCAGGTCCATACTAAAGCTGCTGGACAAGAATGAGGTCAAGGTTGAGTATTACAGTACAGGTGCACGAAGCACCAGCATCTGTTGTTCACAGACGAAAGTGGGTTTTGTGGTAGAGAAGCAGATGGCCAGCTGTTGCAGGGAGGCCGCTTGTTTGTTCTGGCCACCCAGCCCCAAAATAATCACACAGAAACTGTATTAATGAAATCACTGCTTAGCCCATTAGCTCTAACTTCTTATTGGCTAACTCTTACATATTAATTTAACCCATTTCTATTAATCTGTGCATCACCACGAGGTTGTGGCCTACCAGCAAAGTTCCCACATGTCCAACTCTGGCGGCGGCTCCAAAGCATCTCTCGATTCTTCCCTTCTTTCTCCCATCATTCAGTTCTGTCTTCCCCTCCTATCTAAGTTCTGCCCTATCAACAGGCCAAGGCAATTTTTTTTATTTATTAATGGTAATCACAGCATACAAAGGGGACTCCCACATCAGCCGGCTTACCACTTGAAGAGATTATGCTGCTCATCAGCGGATTCCTTCCTGCATTCAGCACCAGGGTACTGGATGACAGTGGAGCTCAGCAGTGCAGTGCTTGCCTAGCATGCGCAATGAACGCCTCAGGCTGATCCACAGGACAAGACTGATAGTATGTCTAAAATTTTATTATTTTGATTGGAACCAAAGTTTATTTGATGAAGCAATTTAATATATTGATATTTTGGAGCCTGCTGTGTGGTTTAGTCTAATATTTAATGGCAAGAACAATGTGATGGCTGACTTTCATTGTCAGCTTGGTAGGATTTAGGATCATCATGAAACACCTCTGGGTATGTCTATGAGAGTGCTTTCAGAAAGATTAGAGTAGGGAAGACCCATCCTGAATGTTAGCGCCACTTTTGGGTGTACTGGAAGTGGACCTGTGGTAGTCAGTCTTGATTGTGAGTTTTATTTTGAGTCACCATGGAGACATGCCTCTGGGTGTCTCTGTGTGGCTGCAATTAGAAAGGTCTGACAGAGCATAAAAGACCCTCTGTACCTTACTCTGGGATCCCAATCTGAATTATATGGAGGAAGAGAACTGACCAGCAGCGTTCATTTTTCTCTGCCACCCCTCTACAGATGAAATGTGACTCCTTCAAGTCACTGCCAACTTGCCTTCCCTGCCATGATGGGCTGTGTCCTCAAACTGTCACCCAAAATGAACCCTTACTTCTTCACATTGTATTGCTTTTCTCAGGGATATGGTCACAGATATGAGAAAAGTAGCAAATGCAATTAATCTTGTAGCAGTTTCACTAAATTTACCTGATGCTTTTTTTTTAAAAGAATTTCTATTTATTTATTATGTATACAATATTCTGTCTGTGTGTATGCCTACAGGCCA